>JAJPUD010006563.1:7529-35653 GCA_023553655.1 Myrmecobius fasciatus
CCCCCTCCTCAGTACTTTGCTTTTGATGACCCCCTCCCCCAAACAATGCTTTACCCTTTAGATCCCCTCCCCCTGTTTTTATTCCTTTCCCCTGATTCTCCTATTTTCCCTTCTATTAGTTTTTCCCTTACTTTTCCTCCTTTTCCTCCCACTTCCCTCCAGCAACAGACAAGTTTCTATGTGAAATCAAATGTCTGATATACACTTTTAGAGCCCAACCTGATGAGAGTAAGATTTACACAGTGCTCATCTCCCTCCTCTCTTTCTCTCAATTATATTAGGTTTTCTTTGCCTCTTCAAGTGATTTTACCTTGTTTTTACCTCCTTTTTTTTAGATCTTATTTTACCACTTTTTCCCTCTTTTCCCCAGTATGACAACATTTTCCCCTCTAGTTCTCTTTTTCATATTATCAAAGTAATATCTAGTTAATTATACCCCCAAACTTTGAGTATCTCCCTAGTAGAAATAAAGTTCTCAAGAGACCTTTCCTTTTTACCTTTTTATGCATCTCTTGAGTTCTGTGTTTGGGTGTCGAATTTTTTGTTCAGATCCGGTCTTTTCATTAGAAATAGGTGAAATTCACCTATATCATTGAATGACCATCTTCTTCCCTGGAGGATAATGCTCATTCTAGCTGGATAGGTTATTCTTGGCTGTAATCCAAGTTCCTTTGCCCTTCGGGATATCTGGTTCCATGCCCTTCGATCCTTCAGTGTGGAAGCTGACAAATCCTGTGTGATTCTAATTATTGAACCTCGGTATTTGAATTGTTTCTTTCTAGCTGCTAGCAGAATCTGTTCCTTGGTGCTATAGTCCTGAAATTTAGCCACGATATTCCTTGGGGTCTTAATTTTGGGGTCTCTTTCAGGAGGTGATCGGTGAATTCTTTCAATGGTGATTTTGCCCTTTAATTCTACAATCTCAGGGCAGTTTTCTTTCAGGATTTCCTGGAAGATAGTGTTTAGATTCTTTTTTTGATCATGGCTTTCAGGAAGTCCAATAATCCTTAGATTGTCTCTCCTAGATCTATTTTCTAAGTCAGTTGTTTTTCCTAGGAGATATTTCATATTTTCTTCTAATTTTTCATTTTTTTTTTGTTTTTGTTTGACTGATTCTTCAAGTCTTAGTGAGTCATTCACTTGCAGTTGTTCAATTCTTATTTTTAAAGTGTTGTTTTCTTCAGTTACCTTTTTAAGTTCCTTTTGTAACTGGCCAATTTGTTCACTGCACTCTTTTTCCACTTCAGTAATTTTATTTTTTAATAAATTGGTGTCTTTTTCATATCTCTTTTGCAGAGTATCATATCCTTCTTGCAAGATACTGTATCCTTCTTGCACTGATTTCAGTTTATTTTCCCATTTAGCCTCCAGCTCTCTTTTGAGGTTCTTTATGCAGTCTTCCAGAAAGGCCTTTTGAAACGGGGACCAGTGATGGTCCTTGCTGTTTTTTTCTGGATTTTTGTCTAAAGAAACCTCTGTATCTGAGTTTTTTTCTTTGCCTTGATAAAAGCTGTCTATGGTGAGAGCTCTCTTTTGCTTCTTCATCATTTTTTTTAGACAGAGTGGATATCTCTTTAAGGTAGGGGGAAAAAAAAAAAACCTCGGCTGAAGACGCTTTGCCCTGGGGCACTTCGGCGAGTTGACTTAAGGTGCTGGGCCGGTGGGGGCTAGGACTAAGTCCGAATTACTCCTTAAACAAGGCAAGTCTGCCAGAACACCTGTCCCCAATCAGGACATAGTGTCCCCAGTGCCTCAGACAAACTCCAGGTGTTTGGAATTTGGAGTTTGGAGTTTGGAATTTCTTCCACGATGAGCTGAACTGAGTCCCACCCTCACTTCCAGCCTACACAGGAGTCATCTATTTATCTCTCTGTCTGAGTCCGACTAACGTGATATGAAGTTATCCAGAGAGCAGTGTCCAAATATTTCTGAGTTTGTTGACTTGAAGATCAGTTCAGAGGCTTATTTTATTGTTGATTTGAGAGAAGATTGGAGGAGAGGCAGAAAGCCACCTTTTCACTCCGCCATCTTGGCTCCGCCCCCCAATAATTTATGATCTTAAGCATGAAACTTTTAATAAGCAAATGACAGAAATCATTAGCTTTTGAGATGATTCTATTGTAAAAAAAAACTCATAGTTTGTATGTGATTTCCACTTGTGAATATAGCCATGTTAAGAAGTCAGTTTATAGCCCATGTCTGCCTATAAAGGCAAAATAGAAAGCTATCTTATAAATTTGATTAATATTATCAATTGTGCTTTAGGAAAAGAAAAAAATAAGATTTTCTTTTTTTATTTAATATTTTCCTAGTCTCATGTAAAACAGTTTTAATGTTTGTTTTTTTTTTAATTTTGAGTTTCAATTTCTCTCCCTTCTGCCCTGGTCCCCCATTGAGAAGGCACATGCGAAGTTATGCAAAATGTTTCCATAAAAGTGATGTTGCAAAAGAAAACATAGATCTCCCTCCCCCTCAAAAAAAAAACTCTCAAAAGATAACATTATAAAAATTATACTTCAGTCTGTATTCATACACAATTAGTTCTTTCACTGAGTATGGAAAGCATTTTTCATGTCCTTCAGAGTACTCCTGAATCACTGTAATGCTGAGAATAACAAGGTCATTGCACAGTCTATTTCACTTGGTATGAGCATATGGAGGACTTTCCAGGTTTTTCTCAGAGCAACCTGCTCTTCATTTCCCATACAATAATAGTATTCCATCACAATTGCATGTCACAATATATTCAGTCATTCCTCAATTAATAGGCATCTCCTCAATTTCCAACTCTTTGACTTGAGAAAGGGGCTACTACAAATATTTTTGTGCACATAGATCCCTTCCCTTTAAAAAAATAAATAAACTCTTTTGGAATACATGCCTAAAAGTGGTATTGCTAAGTCAAAGGACATTCATGATATTATAGCTCTCTGATAATAGTTTCAAACTGCCCTACAGAATGGTTGAATCAGTTGACAATTCCACCAACAATGCATCAGTGTCTCATTTTCCCCACATTCTTTCCGATGTTTGTTATTCTTTACTTCTAGCCCATCAACCAATTTAACAAGTATGAATTAGTACCTCAGAATTACCTCAATTTGCATCTCTCCAATAAATAGTGAGTTAGAATTTTTTTTTTCTTTTGGCCGTAAATAGTTGGCTAAATTAATCTGAAAACTGTTCTTTTGATCACATCTTTTGATCATTTGTCAACTGGGAATGGTTCCTATGTTTCTGTAAATTTGAATCAGTTCCCTATATGTTTAAAAAGTGAGAGAAACTTCCTTCAAAATTCTTTTCATTATTTCCCCCATTTATTATATTCTCTTTCTCTCCCCTTTCACCCTGTCTCTCCAAAGTTTTTTTTCTTCTTCTAACCAGTTTCTCCCTCAATGTGCCCATTCTTAAACCCTTCTCTTGTCCCCTTTACCTCTTATTTTCTTGATTTCTACACTCATATGTTATTCCCTCTTCAAGTCAATCCTGATGAAAGTAAGGTTTACTCAGTCTCTTTCCACTCCCTCTCTTTCCTTCCACTGTAGTTTTTCTTTCTTTCTTTTTTGTGGCAAATAATTTATGCCATTCTTCCTCTTCCTTTCCCTTTCTCTCAATACATTCCTCTCTCACTCTTTAATGTTCAGTATTTATGCCCTCTGCCTAAATATACTCCTAATAGCCCTAATAATGAGAATAGTCTTATGAAATACAAATATCATTCTCCCATGTAGAAATATATAGATTAACCTTATTAAGTCCCTTATAATTTCCCTTTCCTGATTACTCCCTTATGCTTCTGAGACCTTTTTTTTTCTTTTTCTTTTCTTTTCTTTTTTTTGTATTTGAAAGTCAAATTTTCTATTCAGCTCTGGTCTTTTCATCCTTTATGCTTGAAAAGCCTCTATTTCATTGAGAATCTACCCTTTCTGCTGAAGGATGATATTCACTTTTGCTGGGTAGGTAATTCTTGATTGTAACACTAGCTTCACTGCTCTCCAGAATATCATATTCCAAGTGCTCTAATACTTTAATGTAGAAGCTGCTAAATTATTGTGTTATCCTACTTGTGGCTCTACTGTACTTGAAATGTTTCTTTCTTGATGCTTGCAAATTTTATGCTTGATGTAGGTATTTTGGAACTTGGCTACAATATTTCTGGGAGCTTTCTTCTTGAGATCTCTTTCAGAAGACTGGTTACTTCTTTCAATTTCTATATGGACCTCTGGTTCTCTAACATCAGGACAGTTTTCCTTGATAATTTCTAGACTATTTTTGATCATGGCTTTCAGGGAGACCAACAATTTTTAAATGATCTCTCCTGGATCTATTTTCTACGTCAGTTCTTTTTACCATGAGATATTGCCCATAGCTTTCTACTTTTTCCCCATTCATTTGGTTTTGTTTTGTTATTTCTTGATTTCTTATAAAGTCTTTAGTTTCCATTTGCTCAAATCTAAATTTTAAGGCATTCTTTTCCTCCGTAAGTTTTTTGTATCTTCTTTTCCATTTAATCAGTTTTGCTTTTTAAGGTGTTCTTTTATTAGCTTTTTGTACTTCCTTTTGCATCATTCTTGCTTCTCTTATCAATTTTCCCTCTACTTCTCTTACTTCATTTTCAAAATCCCTTTTGAGCTCTTCTATGGCCTGAGGCCAATTCTTATTTTTCTTGAAGGCTTTAGATTTAGGAGCTTTGACTTTATCTTGTAACTTTCTATGGTCAGTGCTTGATTCATTTTTTGCTTGCTCTTCTGGATTTAATCAAAGGAGATCTGTTAATAATGTAAATTAAACTTTAAAAATGTGTATCTGTATCTTTTTCCTGGATATTCAGTTGTCAAGCATTTACCAGTATTTATCATAAATAACCATGGCCCCATCTATTTTCATTGACAAACTGTTGATTGTACAATGACTACAAGCTATAGTGAGTTAGAAAGCAATTACACATACACACACTCCTGTGGTGTGTGTGTGTGTGTGTGTGTGTGTGTGTGTGTGTGTGTGTGTGTGATAGGAGTTAGGGATACTTGTAAACAGTAATGATTATGTGAGGTCAAATTTGCCAACTAATTAATTAGTGTATAGCAAAAATAATGTGAATTACATTATTCATTTTGTCTTCCACATCAAAACAAAACTCTGGTGGTTACAGCCAGTGTTATCATTCAAAAGCCAATGTCCCAGGAGGATAGGATCAATGGAAAGGATGTAACTAACCATTGCTGTGAAATGACCTGAGGATGGTGGGAATGTGAGAAATTTTCTCAGTGGCAGCTACACAACTACTATGAGCAAATCAAAGTTTCAGCCTTTCAAAGTGATTTACACCTCATGAAAAGGGAGAGACTGGGATCTTGCCATAGTATGGTGGGAGAGAATTGGCTGAGAATTGTAAAAGGAATGGTTGGAGAAAATATTTTTTCTCATTAGTTGGTCCTGGATCCCCACAGCTTTTTTCATGTAGCCTCTAGTGTGTAAATACCCTGATTTAGAGGCTATTGCTTTAGAGATAATTTAATCAAAACCCTTCATCTTACAGGCAACTAGGTGGTACAGAAGATAGTTAAACCTGAAATCAGGAAGTCAAGATGATTCCTCATCCTGAGTTCAAGTCTGACCTCAGGTGCTTACTAGCTATGTGACCCTCAACAAGACATTTAATCCTGTTTGCCTCAGTTTCCTCTTCTGTGAAAAGAAGCAGAAAAGAAAATAGCAAATCACTCCAAAATCTTTGCCAATAAAATCCCATATGGGATCATAAGGAGTTGGAAGTGACTGAAAAATGCCAGAACTAAACTTTCTCTTATGTATAAGAGGTCTGACACTTGGAAAGAGCATGTAGCTCATTATCAGCAGTCCTGGCACAAGAACAATGCCTCAGTACATCATTCTTCTCACCTCTGTGAACTATCACATGCCTGTGAAATAAAATAAGAGCAATCTTAAGGTATTATTATCAACAAATGAAAAGGAATAGAACAAATGTAATCTCTATTCTTCTGACATTTCATACAAAGATTTATCTTAGAATATTATGTCTGTTTTGAGGAAAGTTGTATTTTTCCCTTGCAATAGTCTATGTTACATATTTACTTATAGTTTCTCCATATAGGTTGCCAACATTTGTATCCCATCTTAAATCTTGTTCCTCTGGTGTTGTGGAGTCTTCTGATATTTGTAACAATACCATTTACTTTAAAGGGAGCAGCAGCTGAAGCCAGCTGATAATATCTGATTTTAGTTTAGGTATATAAATTGCAAGCTGTACATACAAATAGCTTTTCTATGCTAGCATTGTATAAGCACTTCAGTGTTAACTTTTAGACTACAAAAACATGGTGTAAGTTATAACCTATGCTATTTAAAAGTTTTAACTATATTAGGATGCATATATTTGAATGTGTTAAGAAAGATATTATATTAGGACAATATATCAGGATAAAATACATTGTTCTGTGAATGTTAGACACTCTTATATATGGGTTTTTATATTGAGGAAGAAATTATGTGGCTGACTTCTAAAGGCAACTTGAATCTATGTATTTAGCTGTTGCTGTGCTAGCAGAAACCCAAAATAATAACAGTAAGGAATGGATATAAAGATTTAGAACAGAATAGAAACATAAAAGAGTCAACATTTGTAGCACTCTTTCCTTAAATGGGAAGCCTCTAATTTCCTTCTTTCTTAACACAATCCCAGGAACATAGCTGTCTTCAAAAATGAAATGATTCAAACCAGTTCCAATTGTTCAATGATGAAGAAAGAGGACTGTGGGAACTGAGAATCGCCGATAACATAGCATTTTCACCCTTTTTGTTGGTTTGCTTGCATTTTGTTTTCTTACTCATATTTTTTTACTTCTTGATCCGATTTTTCTTGTGCAGCAATATAACTGAATAAATATGTATACATATATATTGGATTTAACATATATTTTAACATATTTAACATGTATTGAACTACCTGCCATATAGGAGGAGGGGGAGGGGAAAGGAGGGAAAAATTTGAAATAGAAAGTTTTGCAATGGTCAATGTTAAAAAAGTACCCATGCATATATTTTGTAAATAAAAAGCTTTAATTTAAAAAAAATAGTCCCAGGAGAAATTTTCTCCCTTCTATATCCTCTTATATGTAAATGAAAGAAAAATCCCAAAAATTCAGAGCAAAATTACATGGAGCCTAGCTCCATATCTTACTAGTTAAGATTCAGTTGATTGTGTTCACTTAATACTTGTGGATCAAAACAATTGTAGTCCTCTACAAGCTTTATTTTTTTTCCCTGAGGCATTTGAGGTCAAATGACTTGCCCAGGCTCACACAGCTAAGGAATGTTAACTGTCTAAGACCACATTTGAACTCAGATTCTCCTGACTTCAGGGCTGGTGCTCTATCCACTGCATCACCTAGCTGCCCCTAATCATCTTACCTCTTTAAGTAGGTTGCACATCTGCACTTTCAGACCTTCATTCTTGATAGATTCCACACCTCTGTTCCTAATGCCATATCTACTATATGGTTCAGCTTTTTTTTTTCCTTCCTTATGTCTCCTCTGTATAACATACCCTGAGTTGCTAACCTATAAAGTTAGGTAGTTTTGAAGTCTCAGCTCAACTTCAATAAGGCCAAACTGTTGAGTCCAGGAATCTCATTGGAAAATGTAGTTCAGATCAGTCTAATGTTTATTGTGATTTGTTTGTTTGTTTACATTGCATACTGGGAAACATTTTCACTTTTGTCTGATTCTTGTCATATGCTTTTCTCCTGTTATAAAATTGTTGTCTTAAAGCTTCTTCCTTTTGAAAATTGCTGAAACATTTTTTCTCTTTTTATTATTTAAATGGAAACAATTATTTAAAAAGTGTTACTTATTGAGATATGAACATATTATCAGGTTTTACTCTTCGTTTTGATAAAATAAGGTAATAATACTAATTGTTAAGTTGGAGCAGACCAGAAACACCAAAATTTCTGTAATCTTTCAGATAATTTGAATTGCTCTGAAAATAAATGCATTTAAAGAATAATGATGATGGGGCAGCTAGGTGACGCAGTGAATAGAGCACCAGCCCTGAAGTCAGGAGAATCTGAGTTCAAATGTGGTCTTAGACAGTTAACATTCCTTAGCTGTGTGACTCTGGGCAAGTCACTTAACCCCAATTGCCTCAGCAAAAAGCAAAAAAAAAAAAATGATGATGACAATAAGTCTGAAAAAAGATATGAAAAATATGTTTTCCTTATTATTTGGATATTTTATATTTTAAAAAGTTTTGTATTTATGTGTATTTGTTAATTCCAAAGATAAGCTTCAAATATTATTTATCTATATATTATTTCTTTATATATAATAATGATTCTCTCCCTTATTCTATAAAACTATTCTAAAAATTGTGTATGTTTTTAATAAATTGAGAATAAATTGAAAATCACAGAATTAGAATCCATCCACAGAATTCTTACATTGGAGCTCTGAAATTAAGAGATCATTTAAGCTAAACTTATACCCGAGTAAGAATGCCCTCTGTAACAAATTAGACATTCAGTTATCTAGTACTGGCTTAAATAACAGTTACCCTATGAGGCAGTCTGTTCCACCCTTAGGTCAAATTATTTGGAAGTTTTTGTCTGCTTCAAGTCTAAAACTTCCTCTTACAATTTACTTATTACTCTCAGTTCTACCCTCTGGAGTCAAATGAAACAAATGTAATTCCTTTTCCACATGACAGTCATTCATGTTACTATGTCTAAGACTCCTCCATCTCTAATCTAAAATAACAGTTTCATGCGTATCTATATTTATGGCAACTTGATACTTTTTTGTAGAAGTAAATAAATCAGGCTATCCTGAAAAAAAAGTTGGTCATTTTGTAAGCATCATGCTCACTCCATTTAAATAGCAAACATCATTTGATAATATTTAGTCTTTGGTGTGAGATTAAACTAGAAATTTTTCACTATTCATTCATTTGTTCGTTTATTTATTTTTTAATCTAGTCACTAGATGACCTGATTGGTTCCTTCTAATTCTGAAAGTGTATTTTATATAAGAGTAACTTGGAATTTAGTATCAACGGTGTACACAATTCTGTATCTTAAATTATATTTATTTGCTACAAACATTTCTCAAAGAAATTATGTAATAAGGACAAATGATGAGGGAAGTATTTATTTACTTCATTATAATAGCTTTTGTGATCCTTAATAAAGTTGTCATTACAAATGAACAATGAACTTGTCTCAGGTATGAACAGGAAGAATTGAAAAGTTTGGATTAGATTGTATTTTTTTTTTCAGAATTATATAGTTGTTCATTTTTCTTCTTATTAACTCTATGATTATTCCTGGAATAAAAGCTCATGTTTTTAGCATCAATATTCTCCTATTGATATAATATCGCTTTAAGACAATTAAAGCTTCACAGATTCCAATAAGTTGTAGTTCATAATTACCTAAAAGACATTGCAGATGAGTGTATTAAAAATGAACAGGTCACAACTCATCACATACAAGAAAATTCATAGGAGAAGTGGCAAAAAGGTAGTCATCAGTAAAATGTATGGCAGGAAAAAATGGATAAATGATGGACAGTCTATGAGATTCCTTGATATGTATACATTGCCAAAAGCACTTGGGGAAATCTTCTATACTTTAGGTATGACCCCTGTAAGAGCTTTATGGGATGGCATAGATAAGGATTGTTCAGGAGTTGTCTTACATGGGTGAAATGCAATATATATCATTTATCATTTATGAGAGTATCCACATTTATGAAACTATAGATTTATCAAAGAATTAATCAACAAAAATTTATTTAGCCTTTCTATGTGCTGGGCACTACATTGGCTGTTGAACATATAAAAATGAAAAATGAAACAGTCCTTATCCCTACTATCAAGAAGAAAATACAAAACAAAACAGCAGCAATAACTTGCATAAAAGCAAATGCAAAATGAATATAAGGTAATTTTGGATGGCAAATGGATACAGCTTGGAAGATCAGAAAGGGGCTCATCTAGGACAAAGCCATTGAGCTTTGAAGGAAGCTTAGGGATTCTCAGGGGCAGAGATGAGGAAACTATGCCTTCTACTCATGGTGCACAGTCAGTGAAATGGTATAACGATGAGAGATGGGATCTCTTGTGTAAAGAGAAATTAATATCAAAGTAAGAAAACTCCTGGGGAGACCAATAGAATATAACCCTGAATATGGAATCAGGGAATTTTGTATTGCAATCTTCCTTTTGATATTTCTTCAGTTTGGAACCATTAGCAGATGGGAACAACTTGCTGATTTATTCTCTTTCTAACTGAAACTCTCTAGTCTTGAAGCTGAGAAGTTGTGGAGTTTTTTTTTTTTTTGTTTTGTTTTTTAGCAAATAATTCCAAATGTGTGTAGTTATATGTACATTCAGTCTTCTAAAACTTGTTAGTTTCATTTTAGGTTTTCATTTTTCTAACCGTAAATTAAAGTCCCCTGAGCATTAGCTTTGATATAGCACCTAAAATAAACCTGGCCCTGGCATTCTTTATATTTTATACATACTCTTGTCTATGTTAAGGATGTTATTTTGACAGCATTAGTATTAATCACAGCTGAGCTTTCTGCCACATAAGACATCTGCAAAATATTTTAACCAAGGCTATCTAGTCTCTAGGGAGACATTGGAATGACAAATTCTCTGTACACCTGTGCTCTGTGACTCCCCTTTGAGTTGGAGGGAGCCAAGGTCCCAGATTGTTCACTGGAAATTGGATAGGTAGGCTGGATGATTTTAAACTTCCCATTTAACAAGCTGGAGCCCTCCAGAAGTTTATGGGGGTTGTCATAAACCATCTGTCTCTCATACCTATTTGTGAGAAATCTTGAAGAAGTTATTTGATACCAGCTAATTTCTAAGCTCCTAGAGACCAGAATCTGTGTCTTTGTCTCTTAATCTACTTCCTTTTTTGTGTCCCTAGTACTGCCTTTAGTATTGTAGATTCTTAGGTGATGTGGTTTCTATGGGCTTTTTTGGATAAATTGGAGGATAAATGTTTATAAGGAGCTGAATAGCATAGTGGATAAAACATTGGACTTGGAATGAGAAAGTCCGGGGTTGCAATCCTCCTAATATTTATTTGATGTGAGTTTATGATCAAGTCACTTAACTTTTCTGAAACTTAGTTAATTTCTCTATAAAAATGGATGGCACTCACTACACATGGTTGTTGGGAGGCTCTTTTAATGTGTAAAGCCCTTTGAAAACTAAAGTATTATATAAATTATTATTATAATTAAATTGTTTATATACATGTACTAAAATACACATTATTCCTTAAATAATATATGAGCAAATAGAAAATACATTATATAAATATTTTTATCATAATTAAATAGTAACTGTAACCTGAATGAAATACTTGGATTCTATTTTCCATAGTCACAAATTTCAACTTTCTCTTGAGTAGAGTAAATTTTAAAGAACTAAGTTTAAGAAATGGCTTATTTACTTGAAATTTGGGGGAAATCAAAGTGGTTTTTACAAAGCAAGACATAATATTAATATTAGCTAGCTACACTGACTGAGATGTGATACATTCATGAAAATAGAATTTTTTTTTTGCATGAGCTTTAAGACTTCTTATGAGGATCTAATATATGGAAGCCTGCCTGATTCCTGTGGTGCCCTTGTTGAAAGGTAGTATTAAATGTTCATTTAGACAGAAGGAAGTTTTGATCATCCCTGACTGGGAACCTTACATGGGACCAATTACTTCAACTCCCTTATTAGGCTCAAAAAAATCTCAAGATGCTTATTTAGATTTGTTCATCTCACTTTTGCTTCTTTTGAATAACAACTCTAACCTTGGTCAGCAGGGAACTTAATACTTTGAAAGAAATTAGGCACTCTGTCTTAATGGGTGATTTACAGAATAATTCTCTACTTTTCTTAAAGTGAGAAACACTAAATTTGGAAATCAGAAGAATCAGATAAACCTTTTAGCTCTCATATATGCTAGAAGTAGAACCCAAAGCAAAACAGAACTCTATTTCAGTTTTGTTTTTTAATATATAAAATTGGAATAACAGTAAGCCCATAAAAGTATTTTGCAACCATAAATATTTCTAAAGTATGAAAATTTCAAACATTGCTATATTTCAGATTAGCCTCTTCAAACTGTCAGAAAAAAAGTTCCATGAAGTTTAGTGATAGATAGATCAGTGGAATAACTGAATGGGGCAGGCATCTAGGTGTCCCCTATTGTAGAGTACTTTAGGTCAGGAATACCTGAAGTAGAATCCTGCCTCTGACATTTACTAGCCAGAAAAATCATTTAACCTTTTTCTGCATTAATTTTCATACATATAAAATGAAGGGCATGGACTAAATAGTCCTTGATGTCATTTCCAGATCTAAACCCACAATTCTGTGAATTCAGGGAGGCATCTGTCTTCCCAAGGATGCCATAGCCAGATGGATTGATTGGAAGCTAATTGTATGGGGTTTCTGGATTTTTACAGATGAAGAAAAAAGAGAGCTGGTTTGTATGCATCAAAACAAAGAGCCTTTGCCATAATTCCCCTTGAAGTATGGGGGAAGATATGATCAGGGCAGGCTCAGAAGAGCAATGAATTTTTTCGGTTGTAAGCAGTCTGCAACTGTGTAAGATTTTCCTCTATGCATTAGATGTGTCAACTATGAGAGGTGTTTAGAAACCTGTATGGTATATCTGAATTGCTTAGCTGTCTCTGTGGGCTCAAAGTCAAGTCCCAACTTCCCAGTGTAAGTAGGGCAAAGCAAAAGAGTTAATATGGGGCAACAGGAAAGGTTCTTCCTTTGGGGATCTTGATGCATATTCTATTCTGTCACTATCTGATCAATGTATCTGATTAGTTCATCAACAAGCACTGTGATTCAGAAATTAGAATTCTGACTTTGAAGTTCAAGAATCTAAATTCAAATCCCAGTTTAGAGAGAGGAGGGTTTAAAATTGCTAGTATTTATATAGTTATGTGCCAAAAACTGTTTAGTGCTTTACAATTATTATCTTATTTTATCCTCACATCAACTCTGGAAGGTAGGCTATTATTATATGAGGAAACTGAGACAAGGAGAGGTTAATTTATTTGCCTTGGGCCACAAAGTAAGTGCATGAGGCCAGATCTGAATTCAAATGTTCCTGACTCCAGGTTTAACGTTCTATGTACTATGCCAATGATCTATGGTAATTGGAGTCTACAAGACTTGGATTTAAAACTCACCTCAGATGCTTCTTACTTATGTGACTTGATTAAGTCATTTTTGCCTCAGTTTTCTCACTAGTAACCTAAGGGGATTGGTCACTATGTACTTTAAGGTTCTTTCTAATTCTCAGTTATATGATTTTATGATCTATTTTAAGTGTATATTATGTGCCAGGCCCAGTGTGATGATGGTGATGCAAAAACACAAAATAAAACAATTCCTAAACTGAACAGCTTACATTCATACAGGAGGATTAATATCTACATATGTAGGGGTACTAAATATAGGCAAAATAAATGCAATATATTTTGGAAGGGCAAGATACTAGTGACTAAAACTGGAGTAGGGAACGTGCATCCTATGGTCCATAAAAGGCCCATAAAATCATTTGTTAAAGACAACAGCAGATGATAATGAGCTGAAAGCTAGATGCAACAAACTCCACTGCATGAGTTCTATAAGTTGATAATTTTCTACGGTCAGGCAATAAAGTTACAAATATCCCAATGGGCCTTGGCAGGAAAAAAGAGATAGAGGGATGGGGAAAGTTTAATTTGGTAAAAATTGTCCTTGAGCTGGGTCTTGAAGAAAATTAGAAATTCTTAGAGGAGAAAGCAAATACATTCCAACCATGAGGGGAAGCTAATACAAAAGCACAGTTATGAGAGATGAAGTTTCTCATGTAAAAGCAATTTGGCTGGAAAGCAGAGTATGTTAAGGGGACTATGTAACAAGATTACTAAGGTAGGTTGATGCCAATTTGTGAAGGTCTTTAATTACCAGAGGAGTTTATGTTTTATACTAGAGTTAATAGGAAGCTATTGAAGTTTGTCAAAATGCAGAATGACATGATTAGGACTGACCTTTTATCCAATATACTTATATATATTGTCTGATGTGTATAGGATGGAATACAATGAGGAGAAATTTGAGTCAAGGAGAAATTTTTGTGGGTTATTATAAATAGTCTATGAAAGAGATCATTTAGTCTCTATGGGCTTCAATTTATTCATCTATAAAGTGCATTATTGGACTAGTTGACCTTTGGGACCTTTTAAAGCTCCAAATCTATCACCATTTGTTTTTTATTGTTCTGGATCCCCAGTGAAAAATACTTGATTTAGTTTCAGAACTATCTTGTAGGTCTCCAGCTATTGAGCCCAAACCAACCTTTCCCAGAGAGAAAATCCTTGTTGGGAGGGTTTGAAATATGACATATATCCTTTTGAATTCTTTAGAACAACAACAAAAAATGTTACCTTTGCTTAAGAATGCAAATGATGATCAACATAATATTGATTCCATATTCTTTCTAAAAATTTTCCTTTACTTTTTATTCAGGATTCAGGACTTGACATAAGTAAAACTGAGACACTTTATGATTTGTCTCAGTTTGAGAAAAACAAATATCTGCCACCCAGCAACTGATATTTCAAAGGAGTTTAATTTGTCCTGCTAGTGGAATAATACACAGTGTGTGCTTAAGTCTATACCAGTTGAAAATCATGTTAGCCATTTTCTTAAACCAATACATTATAATCCTTAATTATTTGGCTTTCACTTAGTAGTTGTACCAGTAGCCGGAGGTATGAAATAAAATTCTTTCTGAAATTACATCAAGATAATTGAAGATGAAAAAAAAATTGGAACTTGTTCTACTATCTTGATGGGAAATGGCTTTCCTTCCTGCAACTTATGATGTGACTTATACAATGGAAAAAGTTAGAAGTTAGATTCGCATTTGAATTCTAATTCTGACATTTACTACCTAATAGCCAATCACTTTCTCAGTTTCCTATCTCCAAAATAAGGCGGTTAAACTAGATAACCTCAAAGATCTCTTTTAAATCAAAATATATGTATCTATGAGATCTATGAAAACTAGACTTTGAAAAATCAGTACTGTAAATTTGCCATTTCAATAGATTTTTCCCTTGTGCTTCTAACTAGATTAAAAAAAAAAGGTGGGGAGGGATAGAAGAGGAAGGGAAAGAAGGAGAATTGAGGGGCAGAGGCAGTAACAAAGAGATATGCTATTTCAATGGAAACAAAATTAGTTAAGTCCATCAGCAGATAATTTGTCCAGTACACACCTGCAACATGGATCATTTATAAAAATGCCAATATATTGATTAGACTGAGAGATGCACTGCTGTGAAAACTGGTATTTTCTTTTCGTTGGCCTTTTCTCCAGGAGAGAAACATGATTAGCTGTTGATTGCATTGAAAACAGTTTTCTTTAAATGCCCATTTGTGTTGGCTCCACATTCTTGAGTTTCACACTATCCTTCTTAGTGTCTCTTGTTTTTCATCCAGTATGAAAAAATAACTATTTTCTTAGAGAACAATACCAGAACTTTTTGATGTATACAAATTTTTGTATAAACTAGGTTCAAAAGAAATATATAGAATAGCATAATAGCTTTTTTAAAAAAGTTATTGTTTTATGAGATGATTGTAATCTGCCTCCCTAATAATTTGGACTACTTCCTTCCCACCCTTCAACTTTGGTTTCTTTTGACTCCTGAGGATGAGATTCAGGCCTTAAATGGCACCCTAGCCCACATCCCCATTTCTTAATGGTTATTATCTCTTACTTTTTATGATAAAAATGCATCATTTTTGACCATTACTTTTGACAAAGAATCTTTCCTTACTTAGCTAGGGAAGTTTCCTCGAAGTTGAGCCCCAGTTGATAGTCTTTCATTCAATGAAACAAATAGCTTGATGTATGGTACTAGAGTTTGTGCTTAATTGCTATCATCTTCCAATAGCCAAAGTGACCGTCATAATAATAAAAAAAAAGAGGTATGGAGAAAATTTTCGGTGTAGAAGACATACTGTGGTCAAAACATATCTTCATTGTTTCATTTCAACTTCAAAACAACTTTTATTGATGATATTATTATCTCCATTGCATCATATAAATGATTAGTATTAGTATTAGTATTAGTATTGGTATTAGTATTAGTATTAGTATTAGTAAATAATTGGAATCTGAGCTGAAGTCCATTGATTGGGGAATAGATAAGTCAATGTGCTGCATTAATATAATGGAATATTAGTATGTAATAAAAATTTTATAAGTATTATGAATACAGAGAAGTGTGGGAAGACTTCTAAGAACTGATATAAAATGAATTTACCAGCATAGGAAAGCAATATACACAATGATTTATAGCAATGTATAATGATTCTATAAAATTTTAATGTCCAAACTTGGCCTAAAAGAAGAAATATGAAAATGTGGATAGGGGATTAATGGATGTGGATGTGTTTGTGGAGGCAGGGAGACAGACTAAAAGGGACAGAGAAACACACAGAGAGAAAGAAACAGATAATTTAACTGATGTGTTCATTTTTTGAACTTTTAGAAAATCTTTGTTTTAAGCATGGCTCTTAGGGAGAAAAAAGAAAGATTATACTGGAAAATATGCAATGTGTAAATAAAAGGTATCAGTGATTTGCTTTTTTAAATTAAAAAATCTGCTATGAATATTGGATTGATTTTGTGGGAACCTTCAGCCTCTGCAGTCCCATTTTCCAGGGATCATTTTTTCAGTAGCTAAATTTAGGATTGGAGGTAATGTAGCCTAAACTTATAAAAACTTATCTCAAAGACAAATGGCCAAGAATTTCTCCTCATGAAAAAATTAAGCATTCTCTAATTGTGATAGAAGGGATGTGTGCTATTTCTAGTTATTTGAAAGCATGGCTTACCTTGGCAACCCTCTCCCCTAAATAACTAATTAGCCAGCTAAGACTAATCTTTTCATCAGTATGCATATACTGGAGTCAGAAACAATTTCTGGATGTGAGCCATTTCTGGATTTACTCCTCATTAATTCAGATCAGTCTCTTAAATTTTGATTTTTATTTGAAAAAAGTGACTAGGACCCTCTTGAGGATTTTGCACTCAGCATTGGCCCAACAAAATGTTGTATCCTAAAGCACTCTAAGAATTCTGTATATGATTGTTAGATGTTTTAGCCCTTGCCAGTACTGAGTATGAGATTTATGGGCCCCTTTCCAGCTTGGTGCTATTACTAACTTAGCTCTATTTAATGTTTCACCTGTATATGCCTGGCTTTGTTGCAGAGCCAGGCTCAAATACATAAAGCTTTCTGCTGAAAAGATGAGCCATCATGTGGCATTGCTAAAGGCTGGAAATGAAGGTGGTTCACATTGACAGATGAATTTCTTTATTCTCTAGCATCACTTATTTTGGCCAAATTGTTGACCCGGGAAAGATAGCTAATGGAGAAGAGCTTATAAAAAATGAATTACTCACCAGAGTTATATCTAAATCTGAAGTCACCATACAATTTAAAATAGTGTCTCCCTCCCCCAAATTTCTACCCTTACACATTGTTACAAGGGAATCTGGTATGATTTTGAACATTTCTTTGAAAGTTTCCAGGCTTAAGAAATCTTTGGTGGCATGTGGTATGTGTAGAAGAAGGGGAAGAGAGAAAATACATTATAATTCATTATAAACTAAAGAGAATCCATTTAATCTCAAGTAGGTAAAAATTTGAAGTCATTCATTTGGATACCAATTTTAATTAAATTATTTGTTGTTTAAGATGACTTTAGTGAAATGTTCTCTTGTTTGGTAGAATTTGAAGATTAGTAAGCACAATATTTGAACTATTCACCTGTTCTTGTATTGTACTGTTCTGGTCCCATTTTTGAATTCAGCAGATCAGACACTTTACCCGATATATTTTATCCGTAGTTTGTCACTTTTGCCAAATTAATTCATTCACACTTCTAAAGCTCCCTCTTCATAAAAATGAACCTTTTATGTTTCCATTGAATTAATAGTAGAGTGATAAAGTGATGGAATTCATGGATGTGATGCTGTAAAATACATTTCATAAAGAGTTTTAATTAGACGGACATTTTAAATATATGAGGAAATATTCATCCCCAAAGTTGTTATTCTAAAATATGAAAGTCATGAGGGAATAATAGATTTCCATTGACATTAACAGGTTCAATTGCCTCTGACATGAGGAATCCAGAAAGAAAAGTAGGAATTACCACTATATTACCTTTGAGCCCCACTGGCATAAACTACTATTGTTGCTATTATGGGTACAATGTTTCTGGTATTTCTAAGAGGCAATGGGGATATCAGAAACTTAAGAGATGGGAAGACCTACTATCATATGAATGTAAAACTTTCATAGGATCATAAAGTTAAAAGGGAAGAAATTATGTCCAAATCCATTTTCCAAATGAAGAAACTGATGTCCATGAAGGTTAATTGGTTTACCAAGATTATATATATGAGCAGCTAGATCACACAATGGATAGTGTTGAGCCTAGAATCAGGAAATTCCTTTTCATGAGTTCAAATTTGGCCTCAGACATTTAACAAATTACTTAATTCTGTTTACCTCAGTTTCCTCATATGTAAAATGAGGGGAACAAGAAAATGGCAAACTACTCCAATATCTTTGCCAAGAAAATCCCAAATGGAGTCTTGAAGAGAAAAGCACAATTCTCTTAGTCATAAATTTCTTGCAAAACTGAGAAAGCAAGAAATATGATATGAATTCTACATGTGAAATATTATAAAGCATATTTCCATATTCTCCATTAAAACAATAAAAAGCAGGAAACAAAGAAAGTACACAAAGTATGCTTCAGTCTGCACTCAGGAAAGCTATTTGATATAAATTATCCATGTGCAGTCAAGCAAAATATATTTCCTTATTAGTAATGTAAAACAAAATAAAGCCACTTTCTTCCACCTTAGAAAAAAAGAAAGTTTAAAAAAGGTATGTTTCAATCTGCATTTAGAGACCATTAGTTCTTTTTCTGGAGATGGATAAGTACTTTTTTATCATAAGCTCTAAGACCTCTGGAACTGCCTTGGACTATTGTGTTGCTGAGAATAGCCAAGTCATTCACATTTGATCATAATACAATATTGCTGTTACTCTGTACAATGTTCTCCTGTTTCTACTAACTCCAATTTGCATCAGTTCATGTAAGCCTTTTTTTCAGAAAATACTCATTATTTCTATTTAATGAATTATATCACTCTTTATTTCTAAATCATATATATTTATTTCAACATGAATTTGGCTTACAGCGGGAGGTATTGGTCTATTCCTAATTTCTAAGTGCTTTAAAATTTTCCCAGCAATTTTTTAAATGAGTTTTTCTCCAAAAATTGAACTATTGGTTTTCTCGAACATTAGCTTACTGTGGTCACTTAGAAATCTATTTGCTGACACACTATTTTTTAGCCAGAATGTTTTGAAGATTACTACTTTATAACATAGTTTGAAATCTAGTACTGCTATGATACACTTTGTTTTATTGAATCCGATAGTCTTGATTTTTTGTACTTCCAAATGAATTTTATTTTTTTAAGCTATATAAAAATTCTTTGGTAGTTTGATTGGCACAATGCTGAATAAGTAAATTAATTTAGGTAAAATTCTCATTTTTATCACATAGGGTGAGCCTTTAATATATGTTTACATTTGTTTAGATCTGTCTTTATATGGATAGAAAATGTTTTATAATTATATTCAAATAGTCCCTGGGTTAGTCTTGGCAGGTAGACTCCCAAGTATTTTATAATTTCTACAACTATTTCAAATGAAAATTCTCTTTCTAAATTTTCCTGTTTGGATTTGTTAGTAAAATGTAAAAATGCAGATGAATTATGTGAACTTTATATCTTGCAACTTTGCTAAAGTTGTTAATTGTTTCAAGTGGTTTTAAAATTGATATTATGGTGTTCTTTAAGTATATGATCATATCTGCAAAAAGTAAACAATTTTGTTTCCTCATTATATAATTTTTTCTTCCAATTTCTTTTGTTGTATTTTTTTACCATGCTAGAATTTTTAATACGATATTCAATAGTTGTCATGATAATGTACACTCTTGCTTCAATTCTGACCTTAATGGGAAGGTTTCTGGTTTATTCCTGTTATATATAATGCCTGTTCTTGGTTTTAAATAGATAGTACTTATCATTTTAAGAAAATCTGCATTGATTTCTGTGCTTTCAATTGTATTTACTAGGAATAAATGTTGCATCTTGTCAAAAAGGTTTTTTAGCATCTCAGATTATTTTATCATTTGTGTTGTTTTTGTTATTGATATGTCAATTATGCTTGGAATTTGCCTAATATTGAATCTGGCATTATTGACATAAATTTCAAATGGTTATAGTATATGGTCTTTGTGATACATTGCCATAATCTCCTCACTGGTATTTAATTTAATTTTTGTATCAATTTTTAAATATTTCTCTTTCACTGTTTTTGCTCTGTTTTAGATATCAAAACCCATATTAGTGTAAATAAAAAGAATTTGACAGTAATTTTTCTTTACCTATTTTTTCCAAATAGTTTATATAGTATTGGGATTAATTGTTCCTTTAATGTTTATTATAATTTACTTGAAAATACCTTTGATCTAAATAATTATAACTATCTATAGACATAAGAAAAAAAATGCTCTAACTCACTATTGACAGTAAATTCTGACAATTCTGAAGTACTACCACGTATCTTTTAGGTTGACTAATAGAACAGAAAAGAAAAATGAGAAATATTGGAGAGGATGTGGGGAAAATGAGACATTCATACACTTTTGGTGAAATTGTGAATTCAACCATACTGTATAGTAATTTGTAACTGTACCCAAAGGGCTATAGAATCATGCATACACCCTTTGACCTAGCAATAATATTATCAGGTATGTATCCAAAAAGAAATAAAAACTAAAAAGGAAAGGACCTATATTTATAGCAGCTCTTTTCTGGGGGAAAAGAATTGGAAATTGAGGGAATGTTTTCAATTGGGAATGGCAAAATAAATTATACTACGTAATTATGGTGAAATACTATTGTGCTATAAGATATGATAAACAGGATGATCTCAGCAAAAAAAAAAAAATCTGTAAAGACTTCCATGAGCATCTGCAAAGGGAAATATACTGTGTACAAAGTACCAGCAATATTGTAAAATGATCAGCTGTGAACGACATATTCTTGATGATACAATGATCCAAGACAACTCTGAATGACATATGATAAAAAATGCTATTCATACCCAGAAAAGAACTGATGGTGTCTGAATGCAGATTAAAGCATGCTATTTTTTTTACTTTATTTTTTGAGGGTTTTTCTTTTCTTTTATAACATGACTATAATGAAAATGGTTTATAGGATTTCACATGTGTAACCTATATTTAATTGTGTGTCTTTTCAAATGAGGAGGGTTTAGGAGGGAGGAAGGGAAGAAACTAGAATTAAAAATTAAAGAAACAAATAATAATTGTTTTACATGTAATGGAAGATTAAAATATTAAACTTATTAAAAATCCATGTATCTTGAGGATTTTTTTCCCATAGGGAGTTCTTTTATGAATTGTTCAATTTTCTTTTCTAAATTAGAGTAAATTAAATATTCTATTTCTTTTTTCTTTTAATCTCAACAGTTCATATTTTTCTAAATATTCATCCATTTAACTTGGCTTAACAGTTTTTAATATATAATTATGAAAAATAACTCCTAATAAATTAATGCCTTCTTTTTTTGATGTTTCATTCATTTATTTTGACACTAACATTTGACCCTGGAATTTAGTTTTCATCCTTATTTTTTATTTTTTAAAAATTTAATATCATTTTTCCAGTTATGTGTTAACCCAACTTTTCATATCCATTCTTTGAAAGATTTGTAGGTCCAATATTTTCTCTCTCCCTCCTTGAGATAGCAAGCAATCTGATGTAGGTTTTATATATATATATATTTATATTCATGTAAAGCAGATTTCCATATTAGTCATCCTGTGAAAAAAAAAACAACAAAAGGGGGAAAAGAACATTAAAAAAAATCCTTTCAAAGTGAATTGTCTTGCATCATTGCATTGCTGAGAAGTCTTCCTTCTTTTTAAAAATCAAGTTAATCAATGATTTATCTATTTTATTGACTTTTTAAAAATAAAACTGGACTTTTTACTTTTTAGATTTTTATACTTTCAATTTTATTAAACTTCCCTTTGATTTCGAGATTGATTATTTTGGTGTCTGGAGAATTTTAATTTTTTAAAGTTGTTTTTTTAACTTGCATGCATAATTCATTGCGTTACTCTTTCTTTCTTTGATTGATGTACACAGAAATATAAAAATTTTTCCCAAATATAATTTTTGTTACATTTCACAGATTTTGTTATGCTATCTAATTTTTTAATTCTTTTTAAATGAAATTATTGATTTTTTTCCCGATGATTTGCTCTTTGACACAATGTTTTTGGGGGAACAGATTATTTAGTTTCCAGTTAATTTTGTCTACTCTTCCATACATCCTTTGGTTTGAGGATATCAGGGCAGTTTTCCTGGATCTCCTCCCTAATGCTTTTTTTTTAATCATAGACTTTGGACAATCTTCTGAAATTGACTCCAATTTATCTTTCTAGGCTTAACACACATTACTTTCCTCCCTGCCTTCTTTTTTAAAACTGGCTTTTATTCTGTTCTTTCACATGACCAAGCACCTCCTATCTTTGTATCTTTGGATGGGTAAAGTTGCCCAAGTTTTATATGCAACTTCTTCCCATAAAACCTATTGTTTCTATCAGAATGATATCAAACATTTCTTTGCACCTTTACTAGTAGTGCCTTTCCTTCAAATTGGCAAGTATTAAACTTTTTTTAAATTTTTGTTAATATTTATTCTATTTGTATCTATGTGTATATGTTCCTCACTAGAATGTATATACAGTAAGAATGGGAATGCTTTCCTTCTTTGTAGATGCATTCCCAGTCCCTAGTACACTGTCTTGCACATAGTAATTACTTAAAAAAAAAAAAAAAACTTAATAAAACCTTAATAAAACTTAATGTTCTTTCCCACCTTTTGTTTTTCTTTTCTTTCACAGCACAACTAATATGGAAATAAAAAATTAAAAAAAATTACTCAAAAAAACCCTATTCAAGGGGCAGCTAGGTGACACAGTGGATAGAGCACCAGCCTCAAAGTCAGCAAGACCTGAATTCAAATCTGGTCTCAGACACTTGACACTTCTGAGCTATGTGACCCTGGGCAAGTCACTTAACCCCAATTATCTCAGCAAAAAAAAAAAGGAAAGAAAGAAAGAAAGAAAAAGAAAAGAAAAAACCCTATTTATTCAAGTGAAATTCAAGGAAATAAAAGTTTTTAAGCTTGCCTTAAGTTTAGTTGTAAAAGAGAGAGATTATTTTTATAAAAGAAGAAGAAAAGAACATCCCAGATTTGGAAGAAAGGAGCATGTGCAAAGAAATTGAGACAATGATGATAATGACTTGTTAAGATGAAATGGCGAATGATCTTGCTGGTATGAAAGGTTTTAGATTGAAAGTCTAGCTGGAAATGGGATAAAAAGAATTACCTGGGATACTAACAATTAAATCAAAGAGTCTAGATTTTATCTGGCAACAGTGGGATGCTCATGAGAGATGCTAAATATTGACAACTCTACTGTTCCATGGCTGCACAATGTACACTTATTACATGATGTTGATATGGTCATGTACTTGAATATACATCATTAAAACCTAGACTAGAAAGAAAATATCAGCAAAGTAAGGTAAACTAAAGGATTAATACATTATTAGCAATTTTTTTAGAAAAATAAGCAATAAGAATAAAAATTATTTCTTTTGTTTTTTAGCTTGGCCCTTGGTCTTTTTTACTCATATTTAATTCCTTATTAGGTATTGTTCCCTACTTCTCCTGTTGTTGTTGATGATCTTCTTCTTCTTCTTCTTGTTCTTCTTCTTTCTTCTTCTTCTTCTTCTTGTTCTTCTTCATTCTTCTTCTTCTTCTTCTTTCTTCTTCTTCTTCTTCTTCTTCTTCTTCTTCTTCTTCTTCTTCTTCTTCTTCTTCTTCTTCTTCTTCTTCTTTTTCTTCTTCTTCTTCTTCTTCTTCTTCTTCTTCTTCTTCTTCTTCTCTGTCTCTCTCTCTCAATCAGGAAACTGGGGCAAACAGGCAAAGTAACTTGCCCACAATCATACAGTTTAGTTAGTGTCTACATCTAGATTGAAACTCAGATCTTCCAAACTCCAGATCCAGTACTTTTTCTGCTGTTCCAGTGAATATGTCAGAAGTCTGGTGGTTTTAAACAATAAAAGATATGAAAGTATAAAAAAAATGTCTGAAAAGAGATTTTTATTGAGTAACAATTTTATTCATTGGCTAGCATACCATTAGGTTTAAGTTGGGTGGGGGTGAAAGTTAATTATGTGCAAAGAACATATAGTATCATTTAGAAAGGATTAGTGATAAAGCAAATCCTTGCCATGAGTCAGAATGACTAAACAACCAAATCTCTTTCAGCTCCTCTAGAAAAATGTCTTAGCTTCTTACAAAATATTGAGAAACTTTAAAATTATCAAATTGTCACCAGTTTGCTGCTTGGTTTTATGACTGGCATTTATCTTTGAGAAGATTGAAATCTGTCATCCCTCCTTCTTTACTTCTTCAATAATCCCTTCAGGCTTCCACAGAGTCATACTATACATCTATTCCTTCTAAACTTGTACCCTATAAAATGCAGAATGGGTGAAAAAGGAAAGCTTCAGGAGTTTGGCAATGGCATAGCAAAAATCAGTTTGCTCAATACATAGACTCACTTGATTTTTTTGCATAAAAAATGTGAACAAATCTTGGTTGATAATTGCCCCTTATTCTCTCTATCTATAGCATAGGGAAATGTATTTTCTTGTTTGAATTGCAGAATAATTTACTACTTCATTGTTATATTTCACTGATCACTTTTTTTGCAAAAAAAAATATATATATTTGTACTGCTCATCAGGGAGAGGATGATGATATTTACTCCCAAACTCCTTAGTAATTAACAATTCTTTTCATAAATTCTTTAAATATTCTGATGCTTAAATAACTTAGGGAAAGCTGTAATAAATAGACACAATTAATTTCACATATATATGTATATATATATCATATATAGTCAATACCAACTTATGAAAAGAATACTTTCTAGTTTTTATTATTAAGCTATTTAACCATTAGCAAGTCATATATTTTCAGTACCATGCTTCCTTTATCTATGAATTCTGCTTAATTTTATTTGTAGTAACTACTTCACAAAATTGTTATGAGGAAAGTTACTTCCAAACTTAAATATTATATTAATGTTAGTTTTTTATTTTTATTTTTCTTTTATTTTCTTAATGAGAGCTGCTAATACAGTGATTACAGTATTTATCACAGGTCATATCATTTAGTCTTTAAATATGAGCAAAAAGTAGATATCTTTTTTACAGCTATCCTTTAATCAGGTTATATATCTTTCTAGTATCCCTTGCTATACTATTTAATCAGGTTATATACTTACTACTATTACAAAGGGTTTTCTAATGTAATTTCTTTGAATCTGGACCATATAATGGAGACAGATGTCTAGTTTAGTCATTTTGAGTCAACCAAATTCAACAAACTGAAGACTTGGAATAATGGATAGAAAGTTGACCTGGGAATAAGATCTGAATTCAAATTCTTTTGTATGATCCTGGTTAACCTTTCAGTACCACTGGACAAAGTAGTTACTTGTCTTCACTGATAGAGGGCATTCAGCTAGAGTTTCCTATACTACTAGTCTAGTTAAACAAAACAAAACAAAACAAACAAAAAAAAACCAAATAAACAAATAAACCACCAACAACAAAAATATGGAACTAAGCCTGCTTTGTCCTTCTGTCCTGGAATGGTAGTCTCTCAATTCTGACACGGCCCTGATTTACAGGCTCTTGTTGTTGTTATTTAATATTTTGTTTTATTGTTCTGGTTGTTGGAAAAGGTTGAGAGTCATAGAACAGTTTCTAATTTAGTCCAAATAGCAAGCAGTAATTTTCTTCCCACCTGATTTGTAGGACAGGTAATGACTTTGCTAAGAAAGTATTTAATTGTATTTAATAAAGACCATGGTCCTAATTATATTGCCAGCAGCTGAAGACTTTAAATAGGTCTGGCACCCCTATGAGAAGCTAGAGTCCAAGTCTGTGTATGGGACAAGGGTGAAAAAGAGAAGTAGTATCAGAAACAATACTTTTGTTCTATTCTTTTGTAAACCTAGGAGCACCAGTAAGTTATAATGTCATTATTACAATCAATATGCTTTTCTTTAAAGCATTTTATTTTCTGGGTTAAAAAATAAAATCAAATTAAGAAATAAAGATATCAAATAGCAACTGTGTTTCATGCATTACTGTTTTGAATGTCCCTTACACCTATTGCTTTTAAGTCCAAGTGGACATTTCCCATCTATACCTCCAAGAGTTTCCTATTTCCTAAACTTCCCTTAAGGCATTTTGTATGCCTAAGGCTCTTTTAATATCAACATTTATTTAAAAGTTTATACATTTACCTCGTGCCTCCAAGAATGATGCCCATTGTGGGTGAGATCTGGTACAAAGAGAGATGATTAAAAAGAAAGAAATGTCATTAATTTGTAGTATAACTTCATAGCAATTTCCTGTTTTCCAATGAATATTTCATCTACTTTGGAACTATTGATCATAATTAGGACATAACTGAGATCTTAGGTTATGCCAGGACTCTCGAAGAGGGGGAGAAAAGGGGAAATGGCAAGGCAGTCGGTTTATGCAAGGAAAACACTGGTTTTAAAAATAAACAGAAAAACAATCACCTGGGAAATATGCCCTTGAGGAATGTTTGGTGTTTTAAGCTTTCCCCACTTTTCAATCAATCCAGGTCACTTAGTGAAATCAATAAAGTGTCATCCCAGTTCCAGAGAGGCCTCCAAGTGTATTTAGAAAAATGACTCTGAAATTAAATAGGTTTTGTTTGCTGCAGTGTTATTTTCACATGTTTAAAAATACTACATAGACACTCACCATTTCATAATGACTTGGAATTAAGACAATATAACTCAATATATTGGACCTCTTAGATTCTCTTGATTATTTCTCTGGGTTAGTGGATAATAACCAATAGTTATGATCTGCTTATTTAGAAGTGAAATGTTTACAATTAGGCCCCAAAGACAAATTTTATTGAATAAGTTAAATAATTTAAAATAAACAACTAAAGAACATTAGCATTATCTTTGGTGATCACTGTTTAACACTCAAACAAATCAGAATGATTCTGTATGTACTTATCTGCTAAGCAAGCCATAGATAATTATTTTTTTCATGGGTTAGTTGGTTGATTGTTGCCCTTCATTCTTGAAAAAGACCAAAATGCCATCACTATGTCAGAGTCAAGTTGCTGTGTGTCTGACTGTGATTGATCAAACCATTGTGAGCTCAGAGCGCTCGGCCACAAGTCGGACACAAATAGTCCCTATGAACATTTGGGATAACTTCTCTGATTTTGTTCATCTTGCATTTCTTTTGGGATGATTAACTCTGCTTTGCTCATAGAACATAGTACCTTCTCAGATGAATGAACTCCATGCTGGATAATTCTGTGCCAGTGTCCCCATGTCATATAGCCGGTTTTAAAGTTCTTTTTATATTTTTTTAGATTTTATTTGCATAACATATATGTGGGTAATTCTTCAACATTAACCCTTACATAGCTTTCTGTTACAAATTTTCCCCCCAACTCCCCACCCCTCCCCTAGATGGCAGGATATCCACTACATGTTAATTATGTTAAAATATTGGCAAATCAAATATATGTATACATATTTCCAAACTTAACATTGTTGTGCAAGAAAAATCTTATCTACACAACAGACATATCAGATAAAGGAAACACAATGTAAGCAGACATCAATCAAGAGTATGAGAATGTTATGTTGTGGTGCACATTTCACATCCCTCTCTCTGGGTGTATATGGCTTTCTTCAGTGAACAATTGGAACTGGTTTGAAGCATTTCATTGTTGAA
>JAJPUD010006563.1:40653-78206 GCA_023553655.1 Myrmecobius fasciatus
CCCAGTTCATTGATCTTCTCTTTCTCTGTTTTATGCAAGTAAGCATCTAGAGATATAAAATTACCCCTTATAACCGCTTTAGCCGTGTCCCACAAATTTTGGTATGTTGTCTCATTATTGTCGTTCTCCTGGATGAAATTATCGATTGTGTCTATGATTTGCTCTTTCACCCATTCATTCTTCAGGATTAGATTATTTAGTTTCCAATTAACTTGTGGTCTATTTTCTCCTGGCCTTATATTACATGTGAGTTTTATTGCATCATGATCTGAGAAGGATGCATTTACTATTTCTGCTTTTCTGCATTTGATTTTGAGGTTTTTATGCCCTAACATATGATCAATTTTCATATAAATTCCATGAACCCTTGAGAAAAAAGTATACTCCCTTCTATCACCATTCAATTTCTTCCAGAGATCTATCATACCTAACTTTTCTAGCCTTTTGTTTACCTCCCTAACTTCTTTCTCATTTATTTTGTGATTTGATTTATCTAATTCTGAGAGAGCAAGGTTGAGATCCCCCACTAGTATAGTATTACTGTCTATTTCTCCTTACATCTCTGTTAGTTTCTCCTCTAGGAATTTGGATGCTATACCACTTGGTGCATATATGTTTAGCATTGATACCATTTCATTGTATATGGTACCCTTTAGTAAAATATAGTTTCCTTCCTTATCTATTTTAATTAGATCTATTTTTGTTTTTACTTGATCCGACATAAGGATTGCTACCCCTGCCTTTCTTTGTTCACCTGAAGCATAGAAGATCCTGCTCCAGCCCTTTATCTTCACTCTGTATGTATCTCTATGTTTTAGATGTGTTTCTTGTAAACAACATATTGTAGGGTTCTGGTTTTTAATCCAGTCTGCTACCCGCTTCCGTTTTATGGGAGAGTTCATCCCATTTACATTCACACTTAAAATAACTATATCTGTATTCCCTGCCATCTTATTTACCCAGAGTTATGATTTTCTCTTCCCTTTCCCCTCTCTCCCTTCCCCCCTCCCCAGTACTTTATTTTTGATGACCACCTCCCACCCATAGTCCTCCCCACTTTAGAGTCCCTCCCTCCCTTTTATACCTTTCCCCTAATCCTTCTATTAGTTTATCCCTTTCCTTTCCTCCTTTCCCTCACACCTTCCCACAAGGAGGGTCAGGCCTTTCTTTGAAGCCAAATGTGTCTGATATACTCTCTTAGAGTCCAATCTAATGAGAGTAAGGTTTACACAATACTCTTCGCCCCCCCTTCTTTCCCTCAGTTATATTACATCTTCTATGGCTCTTTATGAGATTTTGCCTTATTTTACCTCCTTTATTTTCATTTTGCCTCCTTCCCCACCCCTTTTTTTTCACTATGGTACCCCTTCCACCTCTAATTTCCTTTACATTATTATCAAAGAAAAATCAAATTATACCCCCATTCTTTAAGGATACCTATAGTATGAATATAGTTCTCAAGAGTTATTTCCTTTTTACCTTTTTATGCTTCTCTTGAGTTTTGTGTTTGGAGGTCAAATTTTTTGTTCAGATCTGGTCATTAGAAATCTGATCATTAGAAATAGGTGAAATTGTCCAGTATCATTGAATGACCATCTTCTTCCCTGGAAGATGATGCTCATTCTTGCTGGATAACTTATTCTTGGCTGTAATCCAAGTTCTTTTGCCTTTCAGAATATCTGATTCCAGGCCCTTCGATCCTTTCATGTAGAAGCTGACAGATCTTGTGTAACTCTAATTACAGTTCCTCGGTATTTGAACTGTTTCTTTCTCGCTGCTTGCAATATCCTTTCCTTGGTGCGATAGTCCTGAAATTTGGCCACGATACTCCTTGGGGTTTTAATTTTGGGTCTCTTTCAGGAGGTGATCGGTGAATTCTTTCAATGCCAATTTTGCCTTCTGATTCTAAAACATCAGGGCAATTCTCTTTCCTGATTTCCTGGAAGATAGCATCCAGGTTCTTTTTTTCATCGTGGCTTTCAGGGAGTCCGATAATCCTTAGATTGTCTCTCCTGGATCTGTTTTCCAAGTCAGTTGTTTTTCCTAGGAGACATTTCATATTTTCTTCTATTTTTTCATTTTTTTTGTTTTTGTTTGACTGATTCTTGAAGTCTTATTGAGTCGTTTACTTCTATTTGTTCAATTTTAATTTTTGAAGTATTATTTCCTTCAGTTATCTTTTTAGCTCCTTTTGTAGCTGGCCAATTGAATTTCTTGATTCAATGCATTCTTTTTCCATTTTGTTAATTTTGTTTTTCAGTGAATTGTTGTCTTTTTCCAATTCAGCATTTTTATTTTCCAGTGAATTGGTGATTTTTTCCAATTCACCAATTTTGTTTTTCAGTGAATTGTTTTCTTTTTCCAATTCGCCAGTCCTGTTTTCCAGTTTTTGATATCTCTGTTGCCCTGATCTCAATTTATTTCCCCATATTTCTTCTAGCTCTCTTTTGAGATTCTTTATGCAATCTTCCAGGTAAGCCTTCTGAAAGGGAGACCAGCTTAAGTCCACCTTTGTGGCTTCATCTGTGATTGTTTTCAGAATCTCAGGTCTGGGGACTTCTCTGTTTTCTTTCCATAAAAGCTGTCTATAGTGAGAGCTCTCTTCTGCTTTTTACTCATGGTTTTCAGGTGAGGTATCAGTCACCAGCAGGGAGTACTACTGCAGTTTCAATTTGCCCTGGGGCAGTTTGCTGAGTTGACTTCCTGTCTGAGGCTGGTCGGGCTAGATCCTCACTAGAACCACGTTTTCAGCTGCTCTGAATCCACCCTTTACCAAAGGCAGATCTGCCAAAGCACCTGCCCACAAGCAGAGCAAAGTGGCCCAGGCATCTCCCAGGGGCTTCCTGGGTGCCTAAAAGCTGCCTCTGTCCCAGCCCGACTTCTGCCCCAGCCAGCTGCCAATTTCCCCTGAGGCTAACCTCCGGTGTTTTTTCAAAGTAGATTGTTGATAGAAGTGCGTTGTAGTCCAAGTGTTTGGTGGAGCCCTCACTCCCAAACCAGTCCAGATGCTCAATTTGTCTCGGTCTGAGGGAAGGTCTCAGGAGCTCACAGAGAATGCTGTCTGCAGTTCACCATCTTGGCTCCACCCCCGGTTTTAAAGTTCTTAAGGGATATCTTGAGCTTGTCTTTGTATGACTTTTTCTGACGACTTTGTGAACACTTGCCCTGTGTGAGTTCTCCATAAAATAAAAAAAAAAATGTTTGGCAAGCATATATTTGGCATTTGAACTATGTGGGGAAAGTTTTGACAAAGGAATACCTGTAAGATTTATAAAGTCCCCATAGCCTGTGTTATCCAAATATTTCCTCAAGTTAGTCTTTTATAATTCCTACATGTAACTTGAAACAAGATCCAAATTTCCTGTTGGTCCCTCACTGAAGTTGTATACTACCCTCAGTACCTTCAGTGCTGTCTATGCCAGGTGTAAATGTCCAACATCCCAAAATATAAATCTTAAAAGTTAGCTTTGATTTCTCTTAGTCTTTTATTTATTATTATTTGCATTTTTAAAGTTTTCTCAACTTTTAAAAGTTTTGTGTGTTTATAATATCATAATCATTTCCAGATATTTCACGAGTCCCTCCCTTCTCAAATCTGCCCTCTCAAAATGTCCCCTGCAAATAGTTTTCCTTTGTACTAGAGAAAACAAAAACAGCTAAGTAAGACTCATCTATGCATCAGCTGGTCCTGACGGCAAATGTAGTTTTTGATATTCATGATTTTTGAACTCTGGGAAAAAATGAGAGAGATAATAGCTTTGAATTTGGTCTTCAAGACCAAGTAAGGTTGTTATAATTAAAGTTAATGTTCTTTAAATTTACATTGTTGTTTTCATTGTGCATATTACTTTTTCTTGTTCTTCATTCTACCTCATGGTATATACTTTCAATGTTTCTCTGAATTCTTCATTTTGGTAGTTCTTATATAGTAAAGTATATTTTATTATGTTCATATGTCATAATTTTTTTAGCCCTTCCACTATCTATGGATATTTTTTTTGTTTATATTTGTTTGCTACAACAAAAAGTATTATTATGTTGACAAATGAGGGGATCTTTTTTGTTAGCTTCTTTTTGACCTCTGTTTCAAAGAATATAAAGATTTTGATGATTTTTAAAAAATAATTTCATTTTTTTCTTTAATGAATGGAGCAGTTATAGCTCTACCAACAGTATATTAGAAATACTAGAATTCTACTTCTCTGATTTCTACAACTTCCAATAATGAATATTTCCATCTTTACCAATTTTGTTTGTGTAAGATAAGACCAGAGTTCTTTTAATTTGCTATTCTTTTTTTAGCAATGTGGAGCAGTTTTTCATATCATTGCTACTAGATTGAAATTCCCATCCTAAAAGACAATTTTTTCACTTTGATTTTGAATGGAAGAACAACTTTTCATCTTTTGTGTTTCTGTTAATCCTGACTATATCTTTGCTGTGAGGATTTTTATCATAGATTTTTGATGAAAATACTATCCTCCCCCATTGTTTTTTTAAAGCTTTTTTATTGGCAAAACATATATGCATGGGTAATTTTTTCAACAATGATCCTTGCCCTCCTCCCCCTACCTCATCCCCTAGATGGCACGTTGTCTAATACATGTTAACTATGTTAAAAATAAATGATAAATTCAATATATGTATACTTATTTATACAGTTATCTTGCTGTACAAGAAAAATCAAATCTATAAGAAAAAAAACTTGAGAAAGAAAACAAAATTCAAGCAAACAACAACAGAAAGCATGAAAATACTATGTTATGGTTCACACTCAGATCCTATAGGCCTCTCTGTGGGTGTATATGGTTTTCTTCATAACTGAACAATTGGAACTGATTTGAAACATCTCACTGTTGAAGAGAACCATGTTCATCAGAATTGATCATTATTTAATCTTTTTTTTTGCCTTGTATAATGATCTCCTGGTTCTGCTGATTTCACTCAGCATCAATTCATGCAAGTCTCTCCAGGCCTTTCTGAAATCATAATGCTGGACATTTCTTACAGAACAATAATATTCCATAACATTCATATACCATAATTTATTCAGCCATTCTCCAATTGATGGGCAACCATTCAGTTTCCAGTTTCTAGCCACTACAAAAAGGGCTGCCACAAACATTTTTCCACGTCGGTCCTTTTCCCTCCTTTAAGATCTCTTTGGGATATAGGCCCAATAGAAAAACACTGCTCAGTAAAAGGGTATGCACAGTTTGATAACTTTTTGAGCATAGTTCCAAATTGCTCTCCAGAATGGTTGAATCCCTTCAGAATTCCACCAACAATGTATCAGTATCTCAGTTTTCCCACATCACCTGCAACATTCATTATTTTCTTTTTCTGTCATCTTAGCCACTCTGACAGGTGTGTAGTGGTACCTCAGAGTTGTCTTAATTTGCATTTCTCTGATCAATAGTGATTTGGAGCACCTTTTCATATGACTAGAGATAGTTTTAATTTCTTCATCTGGAAATTGTCTGTTCATAGACTTTGACCATTTATCAATTGGAGAGTGGCTTGAATTCTTATAAATTTGAATCTATTATCTCTATATTTTAGAAATGAGGCCCTTATCAGAACCCTTAAATGCAAAAATGATTTCCCAATTTATTGCTTCCCTCCTAATCTTTTCTGCATTAGTTTTGTTTGTACAAAAACCTTTTAATTTGATAGAGTCAAAATTATCTATCTGGTGTTCAATTAAGAGTTCCAGTTCTTCTTTGGATGCAAATTTATTCCTTCTCCACAGGTCTGAGAGGTAAACTATCCCATGTTCCTCTAATTTGCTTATAATATCAATTTTTATGTCTAAATCATTAACCCATTTAGATCTTATCTTGGTATGTGGTGTTATGTGTGAGTCAAGCCTTAATTTCTTCCATACTAGTTTCCATTTTTTCCAGTAGTTTTAATCAAAATAGTGAGTTCTTGTCCCAAAAGCTGGGGTCTTTGGGTTTGCCAAACACTAGATTGCTATGTTATTACCTATTTTGTCCTGTGATCCTATACTATTCCACTGATCAACTACTCTATTTCTTAGCAAGTACCAAATAGTTTTGATGATCACTGCTTTATAATATAATTTTAAATCTGGCACAGCTAGGGCATCTTCATCAGCAATTTTTTTCATTAATTCCCTTGAAATTTTTGACCTTTTGTTCTTCCAGATGAACTTTGCTACTATTTTTTCTAGATCTGTAAAATAATTTCTTGGGATTTTGATTTGTATGGCACTAAATAAGCAGATTAATTTAGATAGTATTGTCATTTTTATTATATTTGCTTAGCCTATAAAAGATCACTTAATATTTTTCCAAATGATTAGGTCTGACTTTATTTGGGTGGAAAGTGTTTTGTACTTTTGTTCATATAGTTTCTCACTTAGCCTTGGCAGATAGATTTCCAAATATTTTATACTATCAACAGTAATTGTGAATGGAATTTCTTTTTGTGAAAAGCAATTTCTTCTTGCTGCTGAACTTTGTTGGTTATATATAAAATTGCTAATGATTTATGTGGATTTATTTTGTATCCTGCAACTTTGCTAAAGTTGTGAATTGTTTATAGTACTTTTTTAGTTAATTCTCTGGGGTTCTCTAAATATATCATCATATCATCTGCAAAGAGTGATAATTTGATTTCCTCATTACCTGTTCTAATTACTTTAATCTCTTTTTCTTCTCTTACTGCCAAAGCTAACATTTCTAATATAATACTGAATAGTAATGGTTACAGTGGGCAGCCTTGTTTCACTCCTAATTTTATTGGGAATGGGTCTAGTTTGTCCCAATTACACATGATGCTTGCTGATAGTTTTAAGTAGATGCTACTGATCATTTTAAGGAAAAGCCCATTTATTCCTATATTCTCTAGTGTTTTTAATAGAAATGGTTATTGGATTTTATCACATGCTTTTTCTGCATCTATTGAGATAATCATATGATTTTTGTTAGTTTGCTTATTAATATAATTGATTATGCTAATAGTTTTCCTAATATTGAACTTGCATTCCTGGTATAAATCCTACTTGGTCATAGAGTATTATCCTCGGGATGACTTTCTGTAATTTCGCTGCTAATATTTTCTTAAGATTTTTGCATCAATATTCATTAGGTAAATTGGTCCATAGTTTTCTTTCTTTGTTTTCACCCTACCTGGTTTAGCTCTCAGCATCATATCTGTGTCATAAAAAAAATTTGGTAGAACACCTTCTTTCCTTATTTTTTCAAATAGTTTATATAGTATTGGAATTAATTGTTCTTTGAATGTTTGGTAGAATTTACATGTAAATCCATCTGCCCTTGGAGATTTTTTTGTTAGGGAGTTAATTAAAATCTTCTATTTCTTTTTCTAAAATGGGACTATTTAAATAATTTATTTCCTCTTCTGTTAACCAGGGTAGTCTATATTTTTGTAGATATTCCTCCATTTCATTTAGATTATCAAATTTATTGGCATAAAGTTGGGCAAAGTAACTCCTAATTATTTCTCTAATTTCCTCTTTATTAGTGGAAAGTTCCCCCTTTTCATTTTTGATACTAACAATTTGATTTTCTTCATTCCTTTTTCTAATTAAATTAAGTAAAGGCTTATCTAGTTGTTATTTGTTGTTTTTTTTCATAAAACCAACTCTTAGTTTTATTTATTAATTCAATATCTTTCTTATTTTCAGCTTTATTTATCTCCCCTTTTATTTTCAGAATTTCTAATTTGGTATTTAATTGAAGGTTTTAATTTGTTCTTTTTCTAGCTTTTTTTAATTGTAAGCTCAATTGATTGATCTTCTCCTTCTCTATTTTATGCAAGTAAGCATTCAGAGAGAGAAAATTTCCACTTATAACCACTTTAGCTGTATCCCACAAATTTTGATATGTTGTCTCATTATTCTCTTGGATGAAATTATCAATTTTGTTTATGATTTGCTGTTTCACCCATACATTCTTTAGGATTAGATTATTTAATTTCCCATTATCTTTTGGTCTGTTTTCTCCTGGTTTTATATTGCATGTCATTTTTATTACATCATGATTTGAAAAAGATGCATTTACTATTTCTGCCTTTCTGCATTTGATTTTGAGGTTTTTATGCCCTAACACATAGTCAATTTTTTTATAAGTTCCATGAACCACTGAGAAAAAAGTAAATTCCTTTCTGTCTCCATTCAGTTTTCTCCAAATATCTATCATACCTAACTTTTCTAACATTTTGTTTACCTCCTTAACTTCTTTCTTAATTGTGTGTGTGTGTGTGTTATTTGATTTGTCTAGTTCTGAGAGAGCAAGGTTGAAATTCCCACTAGTATAGTTTTGCTGTCTATTTCTTCTTGCATCTCTCTTAACTTCTCCCTAAGAATTTGGATGATATACCACTTCATGCATATATGTTTAGTATTGATATTGCTTCATTATCTATGGTACCCTTTAGTAAGATATCATTTCCTTCCTTAGCTCTTTTAATTAGATCTATCTTTGCTTTTACTTGATCTGAGATCAAGATTGCTACCCCTGCTTTTTTTGTTGACATGAAGTATAATAAATTCTACTCTAGCCCTTTACCTTAACTCTGTATATATCACTGTGCTTTAGATGTGTTTCTTGTAAACAACATATTTTAGGATTCTGGCTTTTAATCCAGTCTGCTATCTGCTTCTGTTTTATGGAAGAGTTCATCCCATTCACATTTACAGTTAAAATAACTAATTTTGTATTTCCTGACATCTTATTTACCCAAAGTTATGTTTTTTTCTTTCCTTTGCCCCTTCCCTCCTCCCAGTATTTTGCTTTTGATGACCACCTCCCTCAAACAGTCCTTCCCTTTTAGAGTCCTCCTTTTTTTAAACCTTCCCCCTAGTTCTTCTCTTTTGCCTTTCATTAGTCTTTCCCTTTCTTTTCCCCCTTTCCCTCCTACTTCCTTACAAGGTGGGGCAAGTAAAGGCAGCTAGGTGTTACAGTGGATAGAGCACCAGCCTTGAAGTCAGGAGAATCTGAGTTCAAATCTGATCTCAGACACTTAACACTTCCTAGTTGTGTGACCCTGGACAAGTCACTTAACCCAATTGCCTCAGCAAAAAAAAAATTAAAAAATAAAATAATAAAATAAGGTGGGGCAAGTTTCTCTGTGAAACCAAAGATGTCTGATAATCTCTCTTAGAGCCCAATATGACAAGAGTAGAATTCACACTATGCTCATTCCCCTCCGTTCTTTCCCTCAATTATAATAGGTTTTCTTTGCCTCTTCATGAGATTTTACCTCATTTTTACCACCTTTTTTTGACCTAATTTTACTTCCTTTTTCCTCTTTTTGCAGTATGATCACCTTTCTACCTCTAGTTTCTTTTTCATATTATCCAAGTCAAATCAAATTATACCCCCATTCTCAAGTATACCCATAATATAAATATAATTCTCAAGAGTTCTTTCCTTTTTACCTTTTTATGCTTCTCTTGAGTTTTGTGTTTGGAGGTCATTTTTTTTTCCAGATATGGTCTTTCCATTAGAAATGGATAAAATTCACCTATATCATAAAATGTCCATGTTCTTTCCTGAAAGATAATGCTCATTATGCTCATTTTAGCTGTATAGCTTATTTTTTATCTGTAATCCAAGTTCCTTTGCCTTTCAGAATATCATATCCCAGCCCTTCAATCCTTTAAGATGGGAGCTGATAGCTCCTGGGTGATCCTAATTATGGCTCCTCAGTATTTGAATTGTTTCTTTTTGGCTGCTTGCAATATCTTTTCCTTGGTGTGATAGTCTTGAAATTTAGCCATGATATTCCTTGGGGATTTAATTTTGGGGTCTCTTTCAGGTGATCAGTGAATTCTTTTGATGGCTTTTTTGCCTTCTGATTCTAAAATATCAGGGCAGTTTTCTTTCATGAGTTCCTGTAAGATAGTATCTGGGTTCTTTTTTTCATCATGGCTTTCAAGAAGTCCAATAATCTTTAGATTGTCTCTCCTAGATCTATTTTCCAGGTCAGTTGTTTTTCCTAAGAGAGATTTAATATTTTCTTCTATTTTTTCAATTTTTTTTGTTTTTGTTTGACTGATTCTTGAAGTCTTATTGAGTCATTCACTTCCATTTGTTCAATTCTTATTTTTAGTGCATTATTTTCTTCAGTTAGCTTTTTTAGCTCCTTTTGCAATTGGCCAGTAGAATTTTTTTGTTCGTTGCATTCTTCTTCCATTTCAACAATTTTGTTCTTCAGTGAATTGGTGTCTTTTTCATATTTCTTTTGTATTGCATTATATGCTTTTTACATTCCTTCTTGCAATGATCTCATTTCATTTCCCCATTTTTCTCCTAACTCTCTTTTGAGATCTTTAAGCAATCTTCCAGAAGAGCCTTGTGAAATGGGCACCAGCTCATGTATCCCTTTGTGGGTTCCTCTGAAGTTGCTTTACCTTTATAAACATCAGGATCTAAGGTCTATTCTTCTCTCTCTCCATAAAAGCTGTCCATGGTGAGAGTTCTTTTTTGTTTTTTATTCATTTTTTAAAGCTTGAAGTCTGTTCAAAGCAAATGAGAGAAACTGCTTTAATTTCCCCTGGGGTGTTTATGCTGATTACTTTTCGGGTGCTGGGGAATGACAGCTAGGTCCAACTCCTCCAGGACCGGTTGTTTACAATTTGCCTTTTACAAAGGGCAAATCTGCCAAACCACCTGCTTGCAACCAGGTCAGAGTAGCCTAAGAGATTCACAGAAGGTTCCCAGGTGCTGAAAAACAGCAAAGCTCTGAGTCCCAGCCTGGCTTTCTGCCCTGTCTCCCTGTGCTGCCATCTGGGCTAGGCAGACTGTCCCCTTGCCTGATTGAAACAGACCTGTTCTGAAGTTCTTCCAAGGTAAATTCTTCTGGGAATGTCTTGTACTCCAAATATTTGGGGGTGCTTTAACTCCAAAATCAGTTTAGAAACTTAATCTACTGTGGATTTGAGAGAAAGGTCAGAGGAAGTCCCAGAGAGTCGTGTCTGCTCTCTGTCATCTTGGCTCCACCCTCTGGTTCTGTTCCCTCCCCCCACTGTTAATTGATTTTCTTGCCTTAACCTATATTGATTTTGTGCACAGAAAAGTTTTTTTTTTAATTTTTATTTCATGTGTGCCATATTGTTTTATGATAATCTATTCTATCCTTTAGTTGGTGTAAGATTACCTTTCTCCTTATCTTGGTAGTGAAAACTATTTCTATCCACACATATATATCCTTCTATAAAAAAGATATGGCTTTTTATATTTCTGTGTTATAATTCATTTTAAACTTATTTATACTCTACAGTTTAAGAAGCTGGTCTAACTCTGTTTCTATACTTACCTGTTCATCAAGTAATTCTTTCTGAATAAGTCCTTACTCAAGGAGCTTGCTTTTTTTGGACTAATTGCAAAATGGTTTGCCAAGTTCAATTGTTTCTGATTTTACTAATCTGTTTCACTGATGATTTTTTTAATCAAGTACAACATTTTGGAATGATTGCAGTTTTATGAAATAACTTATTGTATGCAGGTGCTCTTTTCCCTTTATTACTTTCTACAATTCTTTCCCTTGGTATCTGACCTTCCTCCTGACCCCCATATATAAGTGTTGTTATTGTATTTTTCTGGTCATATAAAATGATGCTTTGGCAGTTTGTAAATTGATTCAAGAGATGCTATAATCTTATTATTTTGCCACAGTCCAATTGTGAGCTTATTGAATGTAGGTGTTTGCAGTTTCCTTTATAGAAGTCTTGAAGATGTCTTGAATAGTTGATTCCCGGATATTTTATATATTCTGCAATAGTTTAAAAAAAGGACTTCCCTTTATCTTATCATTTAGATTTCCTTTTTATTAGCTAGACTTATTTGTACTTTTATTGTATATCTAACTGCTTTATTGGAGTTATTAATCCTTCGGTTTCCTTTTTGTTTCTCTGGAATCTTATAAGGAAAAAAACATTGTAGGCAAATAAGGATATTTTTATACCTCTTTGTCCCTGTATGTATTTTTAGTTTGTTTCTCTTGTTTTATTATTATTGTTAGTATTTCAAATAATAGTAGAGAAATTAGGCATTCTTGTTTTATCTGTATATTTTGGGAAAGTTTTCAATGTTAATACATTGTAAATAAATCTACATTTTTGGCCTTAGATTTATATTTTTTATTTTATTAAAATGGCTTTGCTTTGTCAATTATCTTGAGTGTTTTTTAGCATGAATCATTCCTGAATTTTCCCTGTCTTCTTCTACATGCATTGAACAGGAAATAAAACTGAACAATTAATTTTGCGTAAAAGTCAACAGAAGAGCAAGGTAGATTTATGTCAGAAGTAAACTTTATATCACCTTTATTGACCCCAGTATTCCAACATACAAAGGCCTGTCTTTTTAATACCAGTATTATACTATTCCAATTACTGAAAAGAATATCCCAATCAGAGTGACACCGTGAGCTTGAGCAGACAGCGGAATATACAAATTGAATATTATCAATAGTAGTAAAAAAAAATGGTGTCTAGCAAATATATGACAGTAACCAGAACTTGAACTGGCTATGTGACAATGTCTAGGGATAATAAGAATACTGCCAGATGGCTATATTTCAATGCAAAGGGAACCTGAGGAAGTTTTTGAGAATGTCACATTAATTGGAGAACATGGACAAAAGTCAGATATGAAGTAGTTACAATATGCAGCACTGGAAAGAATTAATTCAATGAGAACACAAATCAATTTGATTGAATATTAAAAGAAATATATTTTTTATTTATCCTTTGTACATGATTTTTATTTTCCATTTCATTTATTTATCTTCTACTTGTAAATGTTTCTTCCTGAGTTTATTTAAATGTTTTGTTAAACTTTTTGATTTTCCCATTTTAAAAAGTACATTCTCAGTTCATTAATCCTTTCTTTTTTTATTTTGTTAATATGTTTGCAGATGCATATTTTTTTCTTCTGAGGAATGCTTTAGCTGAGCCAAAAAAAAAATGTTGGTACATTGTTACATTGTTATTGCTCTACTTCAAACAGTTTTTAATTATTTTATGACTTGCTTCATATATTATTCCATAAATAACTATTAAATCTTCATTTAAATCTATATCTTTTTTTCCACCTGTATGTTCCATGTATGTATATTTTATTGTTTTATAGTTTATAATGGATGGTCTTTTTTTTTTACCTTTTTAGAATTGTTGATATTTTATTGATGCTCTATGGGATATAAAAGGCTTAGGGGAGATATATATATATATTTAAAATGTTCTTATTTAGAACAAATGATATCTTTTTTTAAAAACTGATTGCTTCAACATTCTGTTCAATTGGTGTGTGTGTATGTATATATATTTATATGTACAGACATGCACGTGTATGTGTGTTCATCTTTGAGATATGAAGATAATAGCTACTGACAATTATTACACCACTTTGTGTCTTTTTGTGATTCAGTTGTAATTTCCTTTATCAATTTATTTGCTATGATATTTCATACTGATATATTTAATAATATCTATCAGGTTCCTTGAAAAACAATGTTTTGATTTTGTTTTGTCAATCTTTTCTGTGGACATTGTGAATGTTAAATTTTAGTTTCATGGACTGATTTTAGTTTTTATTTTTTTATCTCACAATTCATTTATATATTTCTTCATCATATATATATATACATATATATATATATTAGTATGACCTAATATGTAGCTTGTCATAGGCTTTAATTTTTATTCTGTATGTATCTTAATGATTTGAAAATTATTTCTTTTTTGGGGCAGCTAGGTTGCACAGTGGATAGAGCACCAGCCCTGAAGTCAGAAGGACCTGAGTTCAAATCTGGTCTCAGACACTTAACATTCCCAACCTGTGTGACCCTGGGCAGGTCACTTAACCTCAATTGACTCAGCAAAAAGGCAAAAAAAAAGAAAAATATTTCTTTCTTGTCCATTCTGACACCCTGTTTTCCTTTATTTACATCTAGAGTTACTATTCTAGGCTTCTGGTTTCCTCCAAAAATTTCAGTATATATATATATCACTTTCACTTTTTAAAACTACACTTTATCCTTGGTATTAGTTTTGCTTGTACTAATTTAGCACTAGTTAATTTGTACCTGTTTTCCCTTTCCATATACCTTTTATCTGCTCAATCCCAAATTCCTTGAATTTGTCTAAGCTAATCTTTCTTTCTTTCCTGACACAAATAAGCACATTGTTCAAAATCTTTTCTTTGCCACCTCCAAGCCACAACCAATGTATCTCCACAAACCTCCTCCTCCAGACCAATAAGTAACATTTACTGTGATGTTACTTTTCCAGTACATATTAATTTCTTCTATCCTCTTTGTTTTATCTCTAACTTCTGAATTATATTATCTTAATCTTTGGTTCCTTCTTCTTTTTACTTGCAGCATTTCTCTCCAGATGTAATTCCAGAATCTCCAATTTGAGTTCTTAACCTTATCTCATTTCTTTGTTAATTCATTTGTAGTTCTCACCCCAGAGCATTTTTTAAAATTGCATATGTGTTAATGTGCATGTTTGTTTTAGTAAAACTAACTTGTGTTGTTCCTCAGTTCCAGAAACAGCAGTTCATGAAATAGTCAATGAAAGTATGATGTCAGTTAAGGTATAGTTTGAGTCAGGGGACCCTGCCTTGACCCCTTCCTTTATCATGGCCACTTACACCCATCCCAAGCCTTGTATATCCTGCTTCTAGAGTTGTATTCTCTTACTATACTGGTTTCTAGCCACTTCCAGGGATTCATATATTATATAATATTATGATATTTTATATGTTCATAAATATATATGTAGATATATACACATATGATTATTATAATGTTATTATATTGTAGGGATTGGGGTGAAAAACTCCCACAATCTGGAAAAATCCATGTAAAAATTTTTCGACCCTCCCTTTGCATCATATCAGAGAAGAAGTCTGATTTTTCTTTCCTTTTTCTTTTATGAGGACTATGTTACATTACCATAAAATTTGAGTTAGTGGTTATAAATTGTATTTATACAATACTATACATATATCTTATGAAATTCTCAGTTTCTAAACTTTTTTATGTGTTGTCTGCTGGTCTTCACATGTTGTCTGCATCTTCCACAAAATTCCCCCAAAATTCCCATTTGATTTCTTATGGTAATCAATGATATTGAAACCATACTGAGCAAAATTATGATATGGAAGAGATAACTCTCTGTCTGTATTTATATTTATATGTATGTTTATATATGCATTGTAATGTATATATATATTCAGGCATATACAGGTACATGTGTATCATATGTGTATATGTATAAAATAATTTCCTTTTTATTTCTTATGCTTGTTTGTTGGATGTTCTACATACATATGACATTTCATTGATTCATTCACTCACTGATTCATTGATTCACTCATTTTTCTTGTTTCTATGCAGGGAATGATTTAAATGCTTTCTTTTGAAGGTCTATCTTGGTTTTTATTGATGATTAGAATCAATTTTTTGCTGCAAGATGGGTACTGGCTCCTAGGAGAGAGGATAATTCACAGAATGCAAGAACTACCAGGAGAGAAATATGACCTTATTGTCAATACACTACTGCTAGAATATTTTGGATCTTGATCCCACTCCATGGCCACCCCAATATAATTACAGTATTTTATTGGCCAGTGTTTTTCAAAAGACATATTAGTCTTATTTTCTCTATTACCTTCCTTAAAATGTCCTAGCCACAACTGCAGACAGAAATGTGAAAAGAATCAATGTAATTTCAATGCAGTTATTTCCTACAGACACTACATAAGTGCAATAATGCCAAGGCTATGCCCAATGTACAGTCTGTACCATAGTCTTCCTCTTCCATATGCTACTACACTGTATTCAACAAAAGATACTCATGAAAAAAAATGTTTTTTTTTTTTCAAGGATACAAGGAAGCCTGGGTCAGCCCTATAAAAATCAGTGACCAAAAATCTAGACAGATCTGAATTAAGTACAGTTGGGAAGACAAAGAAACGGGAAACACAGCTACATGAGTTGAAAAAATTGGGAATATTTTGTGCAAAGACAAGAAAGGGATAAATTTGATAATACAATTATTTTCCGCATCATGTGAAGGAAGGATTAAATTTGTTCCGTTGTCCCTATGAGATAAAACTATGAACAAAAGTTAGTGCTAAAGATCAAAATATGGCCTTGATGTCAAGGGAAAAGGGAAAATCTATGCAAATAGGACTCCAAAGTTTAAGGTGACTGGTTCAAGGTAGTGGTAGTTCTCCTTTGCAGGAGAAATTCAGGAAGAGGTTGAATGACACCTTCTGATATATGTTAAAGTGAAGATTTCTTCCAAATATGAATTAGATTAAACAAACATGGAATGCCTTCTATATCTTGAATTTTTCAATTGTTTATTTTCTGAATACAGGACTGGAGAGAGATAAATATTGCATGAATTTTATAATAATAATGTCTAACATTTATATGGACTTTAAGATTTATGATATGCTTTATAAATGTTAACTCAGTTTTATCCTAATAAGAAGGTATTAATATACCTTTCACAGATAAATATTTGGAGTCAGACAGTAGTTATGTGATTTTTCAGGGTATATCTATTACATGTCTGAGGATAATTTTTTTTTCTTTTTTTCTTTTGGTGGATTGTAGAATTTAATTGTAATCAAAACACTGTTAAAAATCACATGCCTAAGCTCTTTTTGTAGTGGCTAGAAACTGGAAACTGAATGGATGCCCATCAATTGGAGAGTGGCTGAATAAATTATGGTATATGAATGTTATGGAATATTATTGTTCTGTAAGAAACAACCAGCAGAATGATTTCAGAGAGGACTGGAGAGAGTTGCATGAAGTGATGCTGAGTGAAGTGAGCAGAACCAACCAGGAGATCATTATTCACAGCAACAACAATACTATATGATGATCAATTTTGATGGACATGGCTCTCTTCAACAATGAAATGCTTCAAACCAGTTCCAATTGTTCAGTGAAGAAAGAGAGAGGGATGTGAAATGTGGACCACAACATATCATTTTCATGCTCTCTGTTGATATTTGCTTGCATTGTATTTCCTTTATCTGATTATTCTTTCTTTTAGATACAATTTTTTCCTGCACAAAAATGATGTGTGGAAATAAGTATACATATATTCAATTTGTCAAGTATTTTAACATAATTAACATGTAGTGGATATCCTGCCATCTGGGAGGGGGAGTAGGGGGGGAAATTTGTAACAGAAAGCTTTGTAAGGGTTAATGTTGAAAAATTGCCCATACATATGTTTTGCAAATAAAAAACATTTTAAAAAATCACATGCCTATTCTATAGTATAAAAAGCAAAACCAAAGATTTTGGTAAGAGGAGTTGTTTTTTTTTTCCCCTAGTAAATTTATTTATTTTTATGCAAATTGCTTACAAATTAGAGGAACAAAGGATAGTTTACTTCTCAGATCTGTAGAAAAGGAAGGAATTTGTGTCCAAAGAAGAACTGGAGCTCTTAATTGAACACCAGATAGATAATTTTGATTATATTAAGTTAAAAAGTTTTTGTACAAACAAAAATAATACAGACAAGATTAGGAGGGAAGCAATAAATTGGGAAATCATTCTTACATTTAAGGATTCTGATAAAGGCCTCATTTCTAAAATATATAGAGAATTGACTCAAATATTTAAGAATTCAAGTCACTCTCTAATCAATAAATAGTCAAAGGATATGACCAGACAATTTTCAGATGAAGAAATTAAAACTATTTCTAGTCATATGAAAAGGTGCTCCAAATCATTATTGATCAGAGAAATGCAAATCAAGACAACCCTGAGGTACCACTACACACCTGTCAGATTGGCTAAAATGACAGGAAAAGTTAATGATGAATGTTGGAGAGGATATGGGAAAACTGGGACACTGATACATTGTTGGTGGAACTGTGAATGGATCCAACCATTCTGCAGAGCAATTTAGAAGTATGCTCAAAAAGTTATCAAACTGTGCATACCCTTTGACCCAGCAGTGTTTCTCCTAGGCCTATATCCCAAATAGATCTTAAAATAGGGAAAGGGACCCACATGTACAAAAATGTTTGTGGCAGCCCTTTTTGTAGTGGCTAGAAACTGGAAACTGAATGGTTGCCCATCAATTGGAGAATGGCTGAAAAAATTATGATATTTGAATGTCATGGAATATTATCGTTCTGTAAGAAATAACCAGCAAAATGATTTCAGAGATGCCTGTAGAGATTTACATGAATGGATGCTAAGTGAAATGAGCAGAACCAGGAGATCATTATGCATGGCATCTACAAGATTATATGAGGATCAATTATGATTGACATGGCTCCCTTCAACAATGAGATGTTTCAAACCAGTTGCAATTGTTCAGTGATGAAGAAAGCCATATACACCCAGAGAGAGACCTGTGGCATCTGAGTGTGGACCACAGCATAACATTTTCATGCTCTCTGTTGATGTTTGCTTGCATTTTGTTTTCCTTCTCAGGTATTTTTTGTTGTAGATCCTATTTTTCTTGTATAGTAAGATAACTGTGTAAATATGCATACATATATTGGATTTGTCATATATTTTATCATAGTTAACATGTATTGGACTACCTGCCATCTAGGGGAGGGGGTGGGGAGAAGAAGGGAAAAATTTGGAATAGAAAGCTTTGCAAGGATCAATGTTGAAAAATTACCCATGCATATGTTTTGCAAATAAAAAGCTTTAATTCAAAAAAAGAAAAAAGTACACCTTCTTTATAAATCATATTGGGAAAGAAAAAAACAGAGCAAAAGGGAAAAACATGGGAGAAATTGAAAAAAATATGGGGCAAAAGTGAATATAGCATGTGTTGTTTTACATTCAGTCTCCTCAGTTCTTTTTCTGAATGTAGATGGCATTTCTATTTTGTCTATATTATTTTAAATGGAATTTCTCTATTTCTTACTAATGTACTTCGTCAGTAATATAAAGAAATCCTGATGATTTGTGTGGGTTTATTTTATATCCTGTGACTTTGCTAAAACTGCTAATTGTTTCTAGTAGGTTTTTGGATGATTTTCTAGGATTCTCTAAGAGTATCATCATATCATCTGCAAAGAGTGATAGTGTTATTTCCTTGCTACTTTAATTCCTTTAATTTCTTTTTCTTTTTAATTTCTTTTTGCTAAAGGCAATATTTCTAGTACAATGTTTATTAATAGTGGTGATAATGGACATCCTACTTTCACCCTGATCTGGTTATGAATTTGCCAGGTTCTCTCCATTACAAATAATGCTTGCTGTTGGTTTTAGAACAATACTGCTTATTATTTTAAGAAAAACTTTATCCTTATGCTCTCTAGTGTTTTAAATATGGATGAGTGTTGTATATTGTCAGAAGCTTTTTGTACATCTATTGAGATTATCCTATGAGTTCTGTTGGTTTTTTATTGATGTGGTTGATTATAGTAATAGTTTTCCTGATATTGAACCAGCTCTGCATTTTTGGTATAAATCCTAATTGGTCATAGTGTATTATCCTGTTGGTAACTTGCTGTAATCTCTTTGTTAATATTTTGTTTAAAAACTTTGCATCAATATTCATTAGAGAGATTGATCTGTAATTTTCTTTCTCTGTTTTGGTTGTTCCTGGTTTAAGTATCAGTGAAATATTTGTGTCAAAGAATAAATTTGGCAGTACTCATTTTTTTGCCTATTTTTCCAGAGTTTACATAGTATTGGAATGAATTGTTCTTTAAATATTTAATAGGATTCACATGTGAATGCATCTGGCCAAAGAGATTTTTTCTTAGGGAATTCATTAATGACTTGTTTTTTGTTTTCTTATTACCAGGAGCACTTCCATGTTATATTGTTCTGTTTCCATGCAAATGTATCTAACACTTCATGTAGTTCTGCATAGATGCCAAAAGACAATGGTTATTTCTTCCAGAAATTGTGTAAGATTTGGAAGGTAACATATGTGTGTAGGTAATTTAAGAAGTGGTTGATAGTATCTAGAAAAAACCCCTGAGCCAAAAACAATGGAGTACATTGGAAGAGCTTTGGAATTTGGATGTCTAAATCTTATTAGAACTGAATTCAAATACTGACTTCCACTTACAACTCATATTCCTTTATGACATGGGACTTAGATTTCTCATCTTTGAAATGAAGAGTTTAGATGACCTTTTTCCTTCAATCTCTAGTTCTATGATTTGTTAACTGGTGTGGAATCTGATAATGTGTGATATTCCTAAGTTAGTTTTTAATCCTAAAGGAATGAGAGGGTTGAGTATAGATCAGGGTAGAAGTAGAGAAGCCCTACTTGTGTAATTATCAGAATGAGTGAGAGCCCTGGAGTTGGAGCCAAATCCCATAGGGCAGGATCTGGGATTAGGATGAGAATAAGTGTTTGGCAGATATAATGTCTAAATTAGCAGTTCTGAGTACCCCATGGATTACCCTCCCTAAGAAAAACCTGGACAAAAACCAGTGGATGCAGAATTTCTCTATCAAAAGGGTTTCTGTACAGATGTACTATAATTCTGTTATCTCTTGTACTCTTAAATCTGGATGGTGTGCTTTCCACCAACATTCACATCTCTTGGATTTCTGCATGTTGAAAAAAGGGAATCCTGCCATTCTATCTTCTTTTTTCCTCTTCCCTTCAATCCCATTCCTACAGTTCCTCTCTTTTCTCCTTTCCTTCCCTTTCCATTTCCCTCTAAAAAGGTTCTTTTTGACTTTAGGTTTCCCATGCTTCATTTCATTCTGAATCTTTTTTTAATTCTGATATTATAACCTTCCACCTGTACTACTCATTTATATTTGCTTTTGATTATGTGATCTTTTTATTTTGTGCAAATTTTGCTCATAAAATTGAATTTCATTGGAGAGCTCTCTTTCAAGTGCACATAATTGTCTAATTCTCATAATAGTTAAATAATCAGAATTTTATTGTTTAGGGATTTCCATCCTTGAAGTGTGAGGTATCATGGTAGAATAGAAGGAACATATCTCTGCAGAGTACCTGAATTTAAATCCCACCACAAGTGGTTACTAATTTGAATGACCCATAACTTTTCTGAATCTTGTTGTCTTTTTCTTTTAAATGAGAAAGTTGACCTTGAAGCTTTATGATTTCCTTTCCAGTTCTAAAAGACTCTTGATTTAGTCTTGATTTAGGATGACATGGTCACTTTCCTCTCTTCCCCCAAGTTATCCATTACTTCAAATTCATCAACCTCTTCTTCAATTTTTCTTTGAATGAAATATAAAATAGGAGTTCTCTCTCTCTTTTTTTTCTATCTTCTTCAGGCTAAGGATGTATTAGGAAAGAAGTGAAAGGATTTGTCAAAATAAATGCCTTTTTTTTTTCTTTGTTTGTTTTGGCAGGTGTCCAGTGAAACAAAAGTGCTTCACCACTTTGTCAAGATGTTTTTCAAGAGGACTTAAATCACTAATGAACCCAAGAATAATATTTCCTTCCATTTTGGAAAGAAAAAAAAAACTTCATGACATTAGAAAGGGAGGGCAGAATTTTTTAATGCAGTGAAAGGTTTTAAAAACTCCATAGAATGGAGGACAGGAAATGTGTAGTGAGCAGAGACAGAAAGACATAGAGAGACACAGAGATACAGAGAGAGAAAGAGAAAGACACACACAAAGAGTGAGTGAGAGAGAGAGACAGAGGGAGAGACGGAAGAGAGAGAGACAGAGAGAATAAGGAGCAATTGATGGGTGACTGACTCTAAGCTATCTAGTAGCTGGAGGCTTTTTCCTTCCCTGACTTTCAGCTCAACTTATTTAGAGAATCTAGGAATATAGTTGCATATAACTAAATCATGTCTATTCAGAGAAATTATTGGAACTATGGTGAATTTTCTCAGTTTTTTTTTTGTTCCCTTCCATTTTATGCCATGTGCAAGGGTAAGCATTGTTGATTACTAAGTGTTTCTCAGATACTTTAAAGTTTTCTTCCTCTTTATTTGCATTTCAACAATGGTCTCCTAGATAAAGGTAAGATAAATTTAATTGCATTCTGAGTTAATGTTTTTTTTTTTTTTTTTTGATGATAGAAAGTGCAATAAGGTTAAGAAATTGTAGAGAATTGACTAAACCAAATTCAGGTGTCTAAGGTCCATTCTACTGGTTTAGCAATTAGAAGATTACTTGAGGAAATATTTTATGAATTTTATTTGAAAGTTTCATTTTTTTAACGTTTTTTAGTTTTGTTTGTAAAAAGAAAAAAGAACTTAACATGGAGATCTCATAAACTAATCTCATTATCTGCAAATACACTAGCATTTTGACTGCCCCACCCCCTCTATCCTAGGACCTACTTTCACTATAGACATTGAATTCTTTGCAAAGCAAAACATTGAGAGCTCCCAATCTGGTCTCTTACATGACCAATGAGCATATACCAACTCTGGAGCAATTTTCTGTATCTCCTATCTAAGTAGCAGTAAAGTTATTCTAGATCTATGATATTATGATCATAAATAGGCCTTCTGAACAATATATTTATGATCCTTCTTGTCACCAATCTTATAATAATGAATAACAAATAGGAAGTTTTCTTGAAAGGAAAAGGCACTTTTGGGTTTCCATTTTTCTTATTCAGTTCCTCAATGCCCTAAGCTGCTTATCATCTGTCTCATTCACCATTCCTTTTATTAATAACTCAGGTCTCAGTCCCTTTGGACTAAAAGTGAGGGCACTGATGTTCCAACATTTTTATTTCAACATCTTGGATACTTGAGAAAGGGGAGGTCAAGACAAGAAATTTAGATTTATAAGATAGTATTCTATTTGAAGATTCATTTTAATAGCTATTTTTTATAATTAGTTGTAGCAGCATAATTACTGTACATCATACATGGATTAATAAAATTTGAAACTTTATATTATCAACTTGATAGGGGAGGCAAAGAATAAAGTAATGGTAATTATTTTGAGCACCCTTTCAACACAGTGTAGTGGGTTCACACCATTAAAGATTATAAATTTCTTTAATCCATTAAAGACAACTTTTTATTTTATTTTTAAAAAAAGATGTGAAAAATCAAGATGAAACTAAATGGCAAAGCCATAATCTTTGTTTATTATCTCAGTAGAATTTAAGAGTAAGATTGAAATTGAATTCATAAGACTCAAAAAACAAGAGTGCACAATAAGATTTTTGTTTGTAATCAAAACCAATTATATTAAATCTAATAGTCACTAGAAATATTACCATTTTGTGTCTGTTTATCCATTATGTTTGTCTCATTGTAATTCACTATATTCATTACCATCCACTCTACTGTGTTTCACTAATGGGAAAAAAAATCTTCCTTTAATGTTTATAATAGAGGATACTTCTTCACTGAGTATCACTCCATACTGGGAGAATAGAAAGGAAAGAATAAGGTGGGATGCAATAAGCATTTATGTAATATTTTATTATTTCCAATTACACATACAAATTTTCACATTCATTTTAAAAAATATTTTAAATTCCAAATTCTCTCCCTCACTTTCCTACTGCTCCCTCATTAAGAAGGAAAGCAATTTGATATAGGTTGTACATGTGAGGTCATATAAAACATATGTCCATATTAGTCATGTTATGAAAGAAAGCACAAGTCAAAAAGAAATCAAAGAAAATGAAATTTTTTTAAGTATGCTTTTATATATACTCCTTTGGTCCTTTTTCTGGAGGTGAATAGCATTTTTCATCATAAAACTTTCAGAATTGCTTTAGATCTTTATGTTGCTGAGAAAGGCTAAATCATTCATAGTTGATCATCCTATGATATTGTTGTGATTCTGTATACTATTTTGCTGGTTCTGCTTACTTCACTCAGCATCAGTTCATGTAAGTCTTTCCAGGTTTTCTTTTTGAAAGTTTCTTGCTCATCATTTCCTATAGTACAATAATATTCCACCATAAGTACATACTGCAAACTAGTTCATTCATTTCCCAACTGATGGGCATCCTTTCAATTTCAATTCTTATAAATCTTCTATAAATATTTTTTTTATATATAGGTCCTTTTTGTTTTGTTTTGTTTTGCATTTCTTTGGAATACAGACCTAGTGGTGATATTGCTTGGTTAAAGGGTATGTATAGTTTTATAGCCCTTTGGGCATAGTTCTAAATTACTCTCCAAAAGGTTGGATAAGTTCACAACTCTACCAGCAATGCATTAGTATTTCAATTTTCCACATTTTTCCCAAAAATTGTCATTTTTTCTTTTCTGTTATATTACCCAATCTGATAGTTGTGAGGTGGTATCTCAAAGTTATTTTAATTTGCCTTTCTTTCATCAATATTAATCTTGAGCATTTTTATATGATTATAGAGAGCTTTGATTATTTTTCATCTGAAACTTCTTGTTCTTATCTTTTGATTGATTTATCATTTGGGAAATAACACATATTCTTATAAATTTGAGTCAATTCTTTCTGTATTTGAGAAACTGGGTTTTCATCAGAAAAAAGAATACAAAACAAAAAAAAACAACTTATTATCCACCTCTTCTCCACTTTTCTGCTTGCCTTCTCATCTTGATTGTACTGATTCTGTTTGTACAAAACCTTTTTTAACTCATCAAAATTAACCATTTTGTCTCCTACAATGTTTCTAACCTCTCATGTGGTAATAAATTCTTCCTTTATCCATAGATCTGAAAAGTAAACTATTCTATGCTTCCTTAATTTGGTTAAAGTATCATCCTTTATGTCTAAATCGTGTAATCACTCTGTTCCCTGCTTCTGTTTTATGATTGAATTTGTCCCATTCACATTCAATTAACCATCAATTGCCATCCATCTTACTCTCTTCTACTCATTAGCCTTTTCTTTCACTCTACCTTTTCATCCTGTACCTCCTCAAAAGTGTTTTGTTTCTGACTGCCTCTTATCCACATACATTCTTCTTTCTAACCACCTTCCTCCTCTCCTTCTTCTATTTCCCTGCGTGATAAGATAGATTTTTACATTTAATTTAATGCATATGTTATTACTTCTTTTATCCAGTTCTGAAGAAAGTGTCAATATATTAGGAAACAACTGTTTTTCCAGGGTTAAGGCCCAGCAAGGAAGCTATACTTTGAATTTGGCATTACAATAATCATTTGAACTCACCCTCTGGAAGATCTCACTCTGGCAAAAATCACATATTTCAACCAGGTGTTCTCTGAGCTTTTACAAACAACTGCAGTATCTATATTGTGGTCCTGAAGTCTTGCTATGATTCATACATGTCATATTGTTGCTGTTAATCTTCACCGTCAAGGGTACAGCTCTCTGCACTATTGTTGGCATAAGTATTGAAATCTTGCCACACTAAACAGGTCTCCCCACTAGGACATGTGTCCTTGCTTAGAAGCTATCTCCTTCACTTCATTATTTCTGTTTGATTCCTGACTCCTGTTCTAGACTAATATGTTCAGCTCTGGTCATCCACTAGTTAGAGGCAGATTCTCTCTAGTTGACAAGAGTAATGTTCAAGTTTTGCCTGCTATTCCTTCATCTTCCCCTCCATTATTAAAGTTCTTTCCTATTTCTTTTATATGAGATAATTTACCCCACTGGTCCTATCCTGTTCTCCTTTCTCCCAGATTATCTCTATTTCTCACCTTTTAATTGAAATTAATTTTTTTATTTATCATCTTATCATAGTTAACTAACACCTGTACCCTCTGTCTATTTAGACTCTGCCCCAATAATGAGAAAATTCTTAGAAGTTACAAGTATCATTTTCCCATATAGGAATTTAAACAGTTTAACTTTACTGAAACTTTTATGATTTCTCTTTCCTATCTACCTTTTTATGCTTTTTTTGCATCTTGCATTTGAAAACCAAATTTCCTATTCAACTTTAGTCTATTCTTCAAGAATGCTTGAAAGTCCTCTCTTTCATTAAATATCCAGTTGTTCCACTGAATTATTATGCATGAGTTTTTTTTTTCTTTGCTTGTTTGTTTATTTTTTTTTCCTAAGTGATTTTTGGTTATAATTCTAGTTCCTTTGCCTTTTGTGGTCTCATGTTCCAAGTCCTCTAATCCTATCATGTAGAAACCGCTAAATCTTATGTTATCCTGACTGTGCCGCCCTAATATCTGAATTGGTTATTTTTGTTGCTTGCTCTATTTTTTCTTTGATCTGGGATCTCTCAACCTTCTCAATAGTAGTCCTAGAAGTTTCCATTTTGAGATATCTTTCATGAGGTTTTTGGTAAACCCTTTACATTTCTATTCTACCCCTTGCTTATAAGATATCAGGAGAGTTTTCCTTGATAATTTATTGAAATATGATATCTAGGTTCTTTTTATAATCTTGGCTTTCATGATAGTCCAGTATTTCTTAAATTATCTCTAAATATTTCACATTTTCTCCTATTTTTTCATTTCTTTGATATTATCTTATTGTTACTTGATAGCTCATGGGATTATTAGCTTCCACTTGCCCAATTCTACTATTTTTTTTCCACTGAGCTTTTGCACCTTCTTTTCCATGTGGCCATTTTTACTTTTGAAAGAGTTCTTTTTTAGATGGATTTTTGTGCCCCTTTTCCTATTTGGTCTACTCTGTTTTTTACAGTGTTATTTTCTTTTCTTTTTTTTTCTTTACAATGTTATTTTCTTCAGCATTTTGTGCTACCTTTCTTGTCATGCTGTTGAATTTTTTATTATTGTTTTTGTAATTTTCTTGCATTGCTTTTATTTCTTTTCTCAATTTTTCCTGTGCCTCTTTTATTTGGTTTTTAAAAATCCCTTTTGAGCTCTTCCAAGTTCTTTTTTTCAGACATGAAGACAATGCTCATTTTTCTTTAATAGTTTGCATGTATTTTCTTTTTTTTCTTGTAGATAGGATTTTTCTTGCATAACTTGTCAAGTAATTCAACATTATTAACATGTCATGGACTTCCTGCCATTTAGGGGAGGGGAGGGGACTGGGGGTAAAATTTGTAATGGAAAGCTTTGTAAAGATCAATGCTGGGGAACTACCCATACATATGTTATACAAATAAAAAGCTTTAATAAAAAAAAGAAAGGAACACCAAAAAAAAAGAGTTTGCATGTAGCTATTTTGATACTGTTGTCTTCTGAGTCTGTGTTTTGATCACCCTTTCTCCAGAGTACTTTTCTGTGGTCAATTTCTTTGCTGTGCCTTTTGTTTGCTCAGTTTTTCAAGCATTTTTTTTTACTTTTAGCTTTATCTTAAAATTGGACTCTTCTATAGGGATAGAAAGAAGATTGATTCAAGCTTAAGGTTTTTTTGTGCTGCTGTTTTTGAAGCTAGTTCTGAGGGTATGTAAGTTTTTAATTCTTCCAAGGTGGTATAATCTAAAGAGAGCTGTGGCCACTGCTCTCCTGGCTTGTGCTTTAATCTGTTAATAACTACACGTACTCTTTTCTGTCCTAAAGTGTGTTCAGAATCTCTGCTTCTGCTAGTGTTGTTCCATGTTTTGGAACTGTGAGCTGGAACTATATATGACCAATGCAACAGAGTCCTAATTCCAGTGCCAGCAAAGGATCCCCTTCAGTCTTTTTCTGACACCCTTACAATCTGTGGAGTAGATCTCTGGAAACCAGCATCATAGTTTCAATCAACACTGAGCCCTCCTGCTGACATATTGGGGTGGAGTCCATGTTGGTACTGTCCTGAGAGAGATAAATCTTTTCTGCCAAACTTCTGTTTTCTTGGACCAGAAAATTGTTCTATCCCATTTTTGTTGATTCTGTTACCTCATAATTCATTTTGAGTCATAATTTTATGTTTTGCAGGAATTGGGACAGTTAATATGTTTCTATCTTTACTTTACCTTTTTGGATCCAACCCCACTCCCTCCCATCTTCTCCCTCACCCCATAAGCATTTATATAGCACCTATATTTAGCAACTGCACTAAGTACTTTACAAATATTATCTCATTTCATTCTCACAAACAACCTTAAAAACTGATGCTATTATTAGCCATATTTTACATTTGAGGAAACTGAGGCAGACATTTTAATGGTTTATTAAGTCATACAAAAAGCAGGTCTTTGAGCAAGAATTTGAGCTCAGTTATTCCTTACTCTAGATCCAGTCCTCTATCTACTCTATTCATCTAATAAGCCTGTATTAATATGGCATCAGGAGAATTAATTAGCTCAGTCAATTAAAATAATACTAAGCATCTACTCTTGCTAAGTACTAGGAATGCAAATACAAAAATGAAAAAAAATACTGTGCTGTACAGTACATACATTATTTTTTTTGAGTTGCGGAATTTTTTTTAATGAATACATACAAAATAATCTGCGAAGAAGAAAATAGAAGATTGGAGTGGCAAAAATAAATAGCAAAGAGACTATCAAAGATCCTCCATAAAGTTAGTTCTGAGCAGAGTTTTTATGGACACTAAGGATTCTAAGAGTTGGAGATAAGGATGAAGTGATTTCCGGGCACTGGTGAATACCTGTGCAAAATTACAGAGGTAATAGATTGAATTTTGTATGTGAGGTTTGGAAAGAAAGTCATATGAGTAGACTATAGAACACCTGAAGGGAAAGAATACAGAAAACAAAACAAAACCTAGAAAGATATTTCAAACAATATTATGAGAGAATGTCAATGTCATACACAGGAGTTTATGATTGATGCCAGAGATCATTGGAAACCACTGGAGTTTATGGAGTAGAATTACATCAAATTTTCCTTTAGACAAATCTTTGACAATCAAATAAAGAATGAATTGGAGATGGGAAAGAGTTGGGGAAGTAAGACCAATTAGAAGGTTGCTGCAATAACCCACGATAGAAGTAATAATGACCTGAATTCATGTAGTGATACTGTGATTAGACAAGAGAGGGATGAGAGACAGTAGAATTCACAAGATCTGGCAAATGATTAGATACTTGGGATGAAAGAAAGCAAAACATCTTCAGTTATTTATCTTTATACTGTCTCAATTACTAGAGGAGTAGTGATTGCATTAACCCAGACTTCTAGTAACAGCTGGAAAGAACCTTTAGAAAGCATCTAGTTGGTATATTGGATAGAGCACCAGCCCTAAAGTCAGGAGAACCTGAGTTTAAATTTGGTCTTAGACACTTAACACTTCCTGGCTGTGTGAGCCTAGGCATTGCCTAAACACCAACAACAAAAAGCATCTAAACCAAAGTCCTCATTTTACAGAGAGAAGGGAAATTATTTGCTAATGCTAAAATTGAGAATTATTAGAAACTTTGTAGATCAAAGAGTTGATCCTATATTTTTTTTTTTTGCAAATGATGAAACTGAGAAGTCCAAGCTCACACAAGATATAAGTTCAAGCTCAGTGAATACAAGGCAAAAGCTCTGTTCATTCGTCTACTATCATGTAATGTCTGATTCAATCATTTTTGAGATCATGTCTCAGTACTGCCTTTTTCACCCTTTTATTGACTATGGAGACTATTCCATTTTTTTTTCTAAAGGACTCTTGCCCATAGTAATATATGTAGTAACCACCTGATTTAAATTCTCCCATTCCTATACATTTAAATACACTAACATTTACAATAATAATATTTAATCTTTCTATCTCCTAATTGATCACATTCTGCTTTCCTTCATACACAGATTTTTATATAACATGTCTCATGCAATATTGATCTTGTAGCCTTGAACTTTACTTTTATTACCAGAAATATCTGCAGCTGAATCTCCTTTTGACTTAGGCACAATTACTTCATTACCATTGGAATTACTTGTAATTGTCCTGTATTCTTATCCCATCATATATTGGATACCTTCTGACCCATAGAATTCATTCTTCTAGTGTCATATCTTTTTTTTTTCATTATAGTACTATCCATAGGCTTTTCTTCACAGGGATAACAGAGTGGTTCACCATTTTTCCCCAGTGGATCCTCTTTTGTCAGAACTCTCCACTATGAAGTGTCCACCTTGGGGAACCCTACACAGCATAAATACACATTTCATTGAGCTATACTAGCCCCTCCACATATGGTAAAAAGTGAAGAGAAATTAAGAAGTCTCTTGATGAGTGTCAAATATGTGTGGTAGATGGCTTAAAGATTAACATAAGAAAAATAAAACTAAGTTCTTGACAGATGTTTCCATCACTTTCCAGGTAGAATAAATGGAAGTGTCAGATTTTATATACCTGGACAAAAAGATCTGTGCAGGTAATGCCTTCAACCATGAACTTAAAAGAAACTTGCTCCTTAAAAGGAAAACTATGGCAAATCTGGACAGCACACTAAAAGTAGAGATACCATTTTACCTACAAAGTTTGTATAGGTAAAGCTATGTATTTTTTTTCTATACAAAAATATTGCTGTGAGAGTTGTACTACAAGAAAAATTAAGCTCCACCGAATTGGCACTTTTGAATCATGCTGCTGGAAAAGACTTTTGAGAGCTCCTTGGAGAGCGAGGTAGTCAAAATAGTCAATACTTGAAGAAAATATTCACTGAAAACTCAAATACTGAAGGTTCATTTAAACATTTTGGCCATTAAACATAATGAGAAGATGTAACTACTGGAAAAGACCTTGAGGTTGGGAAAAGCTGAAGACAAAAGCAAAAGGGACAGCAGAGGAGGAGAGAGAGATAGTAAGGAATTAATGAACATGAACTTGAAGAAACTTGGAAATATAGTAGAAGATAGAGGAAGGGCCTGAGGTCATGAAGATCTAGATATGACTGAACAGTAACAGCCAACTTTATTGTTTATTAGACAAATTGTCATCCAGTCTCTGCTTAAAAACCTCTGCCTCTAAATTCAGTATTCTTTCTTAGAGTGTAATGATGCAGTGATACAGAAGTCACTTTCACATTATTTACCACCTTAGGAAGCTTCTCTGCACATAGACAGCAATCACTTAACAGGATGAGACACAGGAGAGACATGCCTTGGGAAAGGTTGAGTCAGATATAAATAAAATGCTAAACTCCTTAAGATCTGGGACTGTCTGTTTCTATTGGGCTTATATCCCAAAGAGATCTTAGAGGAGGGAAAGGGCCCCACATGTGCAAGAATGTTTGTGGCGGCCCTTTTTGTGGTGGCTAGAAACTGGAAACTGAAGGGATGCCCATCAATTGGAGAGTGGCTGAATAAATTATGGTATATGAATGTTATGGAATATTATTGCTCTGTAAGAAACGACCAGCAGGACGATTTCAGAGAGGCCTGGAGAGACTTGCATGAACTGATGCTGAGTGAAACGAGCAGAACCAGGAGATCATTGTACACAGCAACAACAATACTATATGAGGATCAGTTCTAATGGACATGGCTCTCTGCAACAATGAAATGTCTCAAACCACTTCCAATTGTTCACTGAAGAAAGCCATATACACCCAGATTCTACTTGTCAAGTATTTTAATATGATTAACATGTGGTGGACTTCCTGCCATCTAGTGGAGGGCAAGGGGACTGGGGGGAAAATTTTTAACGGAAAGCTTTGTAAGGATCAATGTTGAGAAACTACCCATACATATGTTATGCAAATAAAAAGCTTTAAATAAATGGGAAAAAAAGAGCTGGGACTGTCTTTTGATGTCTGTATTGTGTCTTCAGTGCTTAGCAAAGTGCATGACACACAATAGATGTTTAATGATTGTTTATGGGTTGGTTGAGTTAGGTCAATGGGTATACATACCCCAAGAACAGTAGTTCAGTTACAAATTCTAGACAGCCACATGTTGGTTTCATGGAAGATTGCCTCTCTGCTTGGGGTGTCTGTACTGTTTTTTCATCACTAGTGAACTACTGTTTATAGAAAAACTCTTTATTAGTTGGAATGGTCAGAAAATGGAAGATTCTAAGGAAATACATCATCTTACTAATATTTTTAGTGATTTAACCTATATTTAATCAAAATCATTCTAGAATATGTGCCTTTTTTGAATTAATAAATCTAGTTTCATAAATAGAATATTTCTCTAATGAGATCACATATGTTTTGAAACCTTAATAAATGGAACTTATATTGAAAGTTGTGATGATGGGTCTCTTGTATCATCATTTGAAACATCTGAAGGCATGGGTAAGAAAACTAGGTTGGGAATCAACAGGCCTAGATTCAAATTCTATTGTTAAGACTTACAATTTTCTATATGATTTCAGAGGAAATCATTTATCCCCCCTAGGCCTCATAAATTGGAGTTAGACCAGATAATCTCTTAAGCTCCTCCCATGATTTTTAATCTGTTCTCAGTATATAAGATCCTAATTATAGAAGGAGAAAGCCAAGGATGTATAAAGAGTGTTAAACCCAAGGCATAGCCTGAATTTTGCTACTTGTTTTCTGAATCCCTCTCCTAGATCAATTTTTTTTGTGTGTTATCTGTCTTTGAAAAAGTAAAAATTACTCTTAATGAAACATTATGGTCAATAAAATATTTAATAAGAAAATGGCCATACAAATTAGAATAGTTTAAATAAATATGTTGTACTTTCAAATGAGTTCTCCTAATTAAGCTTAAGCTTATCTTGGAACTGTGTTTGCTTACCTCTGAATTTCCCCAAGGACTTAAACAAAAACCCATTAAAATTATCTTCTGAGTAGCTTATAGGACCACTTTGCACTTTAGATGTCTAAAAGCTTATTTTTGACATTTGTTAGTCTTAATTTTAAAATGTCATGGAACTTTTGAATATTTCTTATTTGAGAACTCATGTCCATTTTGACTAATGCATAAAACTTTTTAATTTTATTTAACCCTATATAATGCCATGAGAAGCCATACAGCACAGGATGTCATTGTTATTGTTTGTCCTTTATTTTCAAAGAGGACCAATGTCATATTAAGAGCAATGTCTTGAGTTTCCAGTGAACTGGGGTTAAGTTGGGCAGAATGGTGCAGTCATCAACTTCACTCTTTCCTCTGGAGTAAGTGGAATCCGTTGGCAAGAAATAAGTCAAGAGTACTGGAAATGACCCAAGCATTGTATGATGAATTGCTGGACTTAGAATCAGGATTCCAATACTGCCTCTCATATTACCTAGCAGTGTGACCACATGCAAATCATTGAATGAACTCTACCAGGATATCTCATTCATATATACATAGGTGATCTATTAGAGAGTATTTAATAAGGACCTACTATGTCCTGAGCTGAATTTAGAAAAGTAGCATGGAATTCTCTCTATTCTCAAGGAGCTTAGTTGTATTTCACATTTGCTGCTGATGCTAGTCTAGTCTAGAAATATGTTTGTACTACCATCAAATTCCTTTGTGGTTTGAAGATAATATCTAGAGATGGAATATTATCTGCACGTCTGTATTTGCAGACCCCAATCTAGCATGTGCTGGTAAATGTTTAATAACTGGATCACACCAAAAGAGTACATGTGACACATTTTTAAGTTTAATTATTAACATTTATGCTATGCGTTATTAACATTTTCTCCATTACTTTCTTAAGTCTGGACAATTACTAGACTCATCCCTGATTTGTAACTAGCTTCAGAAGTATAGGGTACTTTCACTGAAAAGTTAACCATGGGCTCTAGTTATCTACTAAGAGTTGGCCATGGCATATCCCTAGATGAGGAGAGGGAGAAAGAAGGTTGAAATGAATTAATTTTCTCAAGAATAAACTCTTTTTATTTCACAAAATGCTTTCAAAATATATTCTGTAATCATGAATACTTTCTGAAGAGATTTTTTAGCTGAGGTAACCTTAAAAAAAGACAATTTTCCTTTTTCTTTCTTCAAAAGAAAGTACTAGCATATACTAAGTCCAGAGAAAATACAAGATGGCATCATAGATATAGAGGTGCAAGTGTCCTTGGAAACCATCTAATAAAATATCTTTACTGTGTAGGTAATGAAATTACAGTCTAGGGAAGGTAGGTAGTTTGTCTAAAGTCATATAGCTAGTGAGACTAAGGATGTAGAGATTTTTAAAGATAATCTGGTACTCTTTCACCCCTAATCTTTTTTCTTTCTGTATACATCTGTAATGGTGCAACTGGATGACTATGAATGTGACTGAGAAAAGAGGAAAATTAAAAATAAAATCTGGAATAGTAAGAAACAGAGCAGACATTTCAATATTGAACTTGAAAATAGCCTGAGGAAAAAAATAATCCTGTGTAAGTACTTGCCTACTATATATCCTAATGCCATTTCAGCTCTCCTCACTCTGTCATATGGCAGGATGGGACTTGTCAGCTGGCTACATCAGGTGTTCATGTTCTGTTTCTTGTTCTTCTTCAAATATCCCTATGATAAAATCCTGAGAAAAAGTGCATGCTCATTTATAGAAGATAAGGATCATGGGGGAGACTGAATGGAAGTAGTGAATAGCCTCAGGAGGGATACTATACTGTAATTATTGCATAGAAAGCAAGGTAGAGAGAGAAAATAACAAATATGACCTTTTTCGTAGGCTCCTCTGACAAAAATAATATCCAAGTTTCAATTGGAAATTGTAGATCTTTCTTCCTTGGAGATCTGTTTATTTTGAAATTGAAATCCCTCTATAATTTTGTGTATCTACTCTCCCTTCCTCCCTTCTTCCTTTTCTTTCTCCCTCCTTCCATCCTTTTCTCCTTTCCTTTCTCCCTCCCTCCCTCCATCCCTTTCTATCTTCCTTCCTTCTTTCCCTCACTCTCTCCCCACCTCTCTCTCTCTCCTTCTCTCCCTCCTCTTCCTTCTTTCATTCCTTCCTTCTTTCCTTCCTTATCTCCCTCTCTCCTTGCCTCCCTCTTCTTCCTTTCTTTTCTTCCTTCCTCCCTCTTTCCTTCCTTCCTTTTTTCCTTCTTTCTTTTTCTTCCTATTCTTTTTTTGTCTATCATTTAATCTATTTATCTATCTACCTATCTGTCTGACTGACTGTCGGTATTTGTATCTGTTATTTTATCATTGAAGTCATGAGAGTGGAATAAAGTTAGAACAAATTGCCAGCTCTTAAGATGTTGTAAATTCTTCATAATAGACAAATCCCAGGACTAAAGATCTTAATGTTAGGAATATTACAGATATCCCTGAGATTTGGTGAGACAAGTAACATAATATATAACCTTTAAGTAAAGATAAAAGGAAACAGAAGTCACATCATGGCAGGAATATACAGTTCCATTCCACAAGCATATTTAAGTACTTGTTGTTTAAAAGGAAGCTAAAATATAGAGACAAAGCAGCAACATATCTCACATGCCTTTATACTTTCATGGAGGTAAGATTTTTGGAAAACACAACATATGCTAGAATATATAAATAAATACAAGTATGCACACACACATATATACATATATATCTGTTTATATCTATACCTATCTATATCTATATGTACAAAATATTGCAAATTATTTGCAAGAAGTAGGGAATAACAAAAACTGGTGCGGGAATGGTGGCAGGAAAGTTCTCATAAAGAAAATGAGAAAAGAGTTGTCCTTTGAAGATACTAGAGATTGTGAAGGGGGATACATTTCTGGCAATAGGGCCCATTTATGCAAAAACACAGAGACTAGAATTTGAATCATAGCCCTAAATAGGAATTTTTGTACCTATAACCAGAAACAGTACATTTTATTCACTATTGAAGGGATAGAGGGAGATAAAGACAACACAATGATAGCAAGGATGCATCTCATCCTTGTAGATCATCTGATATCTTCTAGTGAAATCCGACATATATATATATAATATATAAATATCTATCTATTTATAGATAGATATAGATATAGATAGTTATATAGTGTCTACTAACTGCAAGGCACCATGTTAGGCATGAAAGATATAAAACCAAATCAAAATCATCATTGTCCTGAAGGACCTTGAATTCTGAGAGTACAATACAGAAACAAAAAAGGCAATTTAAGATAGATGAAAAGATGGACAAAGAGGACTGTCTAAAAAATCTTCCTGTGGGGAGTAGTATGTGAATTTGTTAAAGGAAGGCAAGACATTTTAAGTGGAAGAGCAAAGAAGGTAATATGCAAATGCTGGGGAGAGAGTTGGAGGAGGGAAACTTATAAAGGGCATTGAGACAGGAGATGGAATAATGAGTTCAGAACAGAAATTTCAAAACAGAAAGTTTCTACTAATGTATAAACATATAAAGAAGAGTAATGTGCAACAAGTCTGAATACATTAAAGTTATATTGAGTAACATTTCAAATTTAAAGTAAGATGAATATTTTATATTTTATTTTAGAAGCAATAATGAACCATTAAAAATTTTTGAGTAGGAAAATGACATTCTCAGATATGTGAGTTAAGAATATCTATTTGGAAGTTATTTGGAGAATGGATTAGATATGGAAGAATAGAGGCATTTTGACAAAAGAGAAAACTTTTGTAATATACTGGATCCCTTTTGCTTTGATTTTTTTGCTCCCAACATGATTCATAAAGCAATGTGTGTTAAAATAAACAAATAAAGAAATATAAAAAAGAAAGAAATCCTGAAGTAAAATTTGTTTGTGAAAAAGGAAAAAAAATAGAAATTAGTTATATGCTTTTATCTTCTGATGTTTATTTGTGATCATTAATATAATCATTTTAGGAAAAAAAAATTATATACCGGGCCCGCTACAAAGTTATGCTACATAATCTCAACTCAGCTCTCACTGTAAGACAATACTTTTAGATCTCCTTCATCAATTCACTATCCCATTCACTCCATCAGTCCTACCAAACTTTTTTATGATGGGATTCTCCCGATATACTCCCTTTCCCCATTCTTTTTGTTGAGGGCCTTACCACAAACTTCAAAATAAAATGGGACTATTTGACAGAATCTTTCTTTTCCCCCATCATCTTCATCTCATTTCACTCAGTTATCTTCTCATACTTTATCTTTTACCCTGTATTACATGGAGAAATGGACCTTGTCCTTGTTAAAGGAAACCCCTTTCCATGTACTTTTTATCCCATTTCTTCCTTTTTCAGCAGAATGACTCTTTCCTTATATCCATTCTCTTACTAATCTATAGTTCCTGAATCTACTTCTCTGTTGACCACAAATACTTCTATATCACTCCTATCCTTAAGTAAAACAAAATAAAATAAAATTTCATGTGCATGTGAGTTATCATGCTAGATTTCTCTCCTCTCATTTATAGCTATACTTCTAGAGAAAGTCATCTATAATTGGTGGTTCTGGTTTCTCTTCTTTTATTTTCTTTTAAACCCTTAGAAATTTGTCTTCTGATTTCATCATTCAAATGAAACTATTCTCTTTGTTATTCCTTCATTGCTAAGTTTAAAGGCAATTTTTTGTTTTCTTTAACATTATTGATGATTCTTCATATACTTTATTTTCTCTAGGCTTTTTGTTTGTTTTGTTTTGTTTTGGGGGAAGTGGCTATTGTGACAGTTCTCTCTCTTGGTTCTTCTACTTCTCTGACACTGCTTTTTTGTGGTCTTTGTTGAATCTTCCTCAGGTTATATCCAATAACTTTGGGTTTGACCCAAGGTGCTATCTTGGAGAATGTCCTTTTCTTTCTATGTTTTGTTTCACTTGATAATCTCATTACTTCTATAGGTTCAATTATCATCTCTATGCAGATGATTCCTAGATCTTTTTATCCATTTATAATATAATATAATATAATATAATATAATATAATATAATATAATATAATA
>JAJPUD010006563.1:78306-126574 GCA_023553655.1 Myrmecobius fasciatus
ATAATATAATATAAAATCCATTTATAACTCCAGACTTGCAGTCTACCACTATATAGTTCCTCTTGGAAATTCCAAACTGTATATCCCATAGACATTTCAAGTCAACATGTACAATATTAAAATCGTTATCTTCCCTCTCAAATATTCCCCTCTTCTCAATTTCTGTTATTTTTGAGAACATTACTACCTTCCTTGTCCTTTATGCTCTTAACATCAGTTCTGTCCTCAGTTGCTTATTTACACTTAATTCATATTATCTAAACTTTTGCCAAAACTCATCACTTAAACCTTGATAACATTTTTATATACTTCCCTTTTCTTTCTATTCAAATAATTTCCTCAGACCTTAATTACTAGAACACTTGCCTAGAACACTTCAGTAACTTCTGGATGATCTCTTTTTCTTAAGTCTTGAAATGACAAGCTACAGTCTCTCCCATTTAAAATCCATTCTCCACTTAGCTCCCAAAGTGCAGGTTTGACTATATTACGCCCTTACTCAATAGACTATCTTTTACATATAGTATTATATATAGAATTCTGTTTGGCAAGTCCCTTCTAACTCCTCCTTTTCAGTGGCTATCCTCCATTCCTTGAATGCTTTCCCTTCTCACCTCTGCTTGCTGGCTTTCTTCAAGAACCATTTCAAACCTTACCTTCATTAAGAGATCTTTCTTGATCTTCCCTTTCCCCAAAGGAAGTAGCTTCCCTCCAATTTATTTTGTATATATCTTGTATGTATATAGTTGCTTTCCTGATGTCTTCAGCAATAGAATGTGAGCTCCTCAAGCACAGGGACTGTATATCTGTTTCTCTTTATATCTTCACTGCTTTACTGAGTGCCTGACAGTAAATTTCAATAAATGTATAATAACTAACTGCCTACAGCCAAAATATGTTTGTAGTTTGTATAACTTTGGGAAAATGATTTCACTATTCTAAGCCTCAGTTTTCTCATTTTTAAAATGAGGGGCCTTGAAGATGGCTTTTAAAATTCTTTCAGCTACAAATTCTTTGATTTAAGTTAGTGACCCTGTTACCCTATAATTCAGGATAATTTGGTAACACTGTATATAGTCTCTCTTCAACTTTAGACTTGAGGGAAGACAAGTTCTAAAAGTTTAGAGAAAAAAGTATGTGGGATCCCAAAGTTTGAGACTTTGTGCTAGAGTTAAAGTACAAAGCAAAAACAACAATAAAAGTCTGACAATGACGTTTCTAATGAAGAAGTTTTTACTCTCACAATTCTCGATCAAGCTGTCTGCCTTCCCTCAGATCTTAATAAGTAAAATTGCATGTGAAATGCTCAAATCTAGCATTTTGTACTAGAAATGCAGACCAAAGCCTATTTGATATTTGAGTTCTTAATTATTGTCTACACAGTATGCTTTATAAATAATTTTACTGTTCCAATAATTGATAACTTGGATACACTTTTGATATCATAAATAGGAGAAATTTCTAAATTTATGAAATGTTCTAGTGAGAGATAGCTGATCTTACAGCTAGGAATATCTGAGTTCTAATCCTCCTGATGACATAAACTACATGACCTTGGGTAAGATGCTCTCTCAGTGTTTAGTGTAATTCTAATACTCTGAAGTTGCAAATAAGGTATCTATTTGCTTTGCTAGAGGAAGTTTTCTTACCTATTAGTTACCTATGCTAATAAAAATGCAAATCTCTATCCTGAATTCTTATCTGCAACTAGGCCTCTATGATATATTTCTTGTCTATTTCTACATTATATTGCCCAATCATATATTCCCTTTATAGTGTTACCTTCCTTTTATTAGAAAATAAACTTTTCTCCTCATAGTTACTAAACTCTGTGTATCCTTCTAGTAGCAGGCCTTTTAGCTAAAGGGATAAAAAAAGAGGAATAGGTTCTATATATACAAAAATATCTGTAATAATTATTGTGTCATGAAAAAGAATTAGAAAAAAAACATAAGGGTTTCTTGTCAAATGGATAATGTCTGAACAGATTGTGGTAAATGAATATAATAGCATACTGTTATATAATAATAACTGGAGAAATGATTTTGGGAAAAAAATTAAAATATTCATATGGACATAGAAAAGGAAATGAGCAGAACCATAAGAACAAAGAATACTATAGAATCAATATTATAAGGAAGAATAATTTTGCAAAACTTAAGAAGTCAGATCAATGCAAGAGGAGAATTAAAAAGAAAAATGCTGAATAAATGAAAAAATAAATATTAAAAAATATATTTCAAGCTCCTCAAGGACAAGACTTGTCTTCTTTGCTTTTTTTAAAATCCCCTGAATTTAGCACAGTGTCTGAGCACGTAATTAGTGATATCTATCTAAATATGTTCACTCTTACTCCCCTTTGTTGGAGGGTAAAGGAACTACATTCATTTTTCATAAAATAATCTGTTTTCAAACCTTCTCTGACAATTTCTCTTTTTCTATAATGATAGGGTAACTGAGGACATTTTTCAGGAATCTTCCGTTTAAACAAAATATATTTTCTTCCTTTAAAAATGGACTGCCTTTTATAATACTCCACTAAGCCAATCCAATTTGAATTTCTATTTGGAGGGGGTAATTATATGAAACTTCACTGGAATTTAAAATTATGATATAGTCATTTAAAAATACTTAAGATATTTAAAAGGGCCATATTCATTCCAGGACTCCTTGAATCAAGTTTTGTAGTTCAAAGGAAAACATCTCTCTATCTGTATAATGCCTTAATTATTTGAACTATTTTATCATGGTCACCGCTGACATGATGCCTTCTCTTGACAGCTTTGTACTGTTTGCTAAACTGTTCTTTAACAAACCTGAGGTATTGTTATGTTTTTGAACTTAATAACTATATCATTCATTTTCACATTTGCTTTACTCAGTTCATCTGAGTCTTTTAGTGATAATGTCTTAAATGTATTTTTTCCAACCCATCAGTTTTTTTCCTCTGTGAATGTTTAAAGAAATGATATTGTATAGTACTTCAGAGCCCTAGCTTTAATCCTTCTAAGAGGCAACTGCAAGATATATTTCCTTTATCAGCCTTCTTTAGTTAATCTTCAGTTTCCATTTTACTATATTAGGAAATAAAATCCTTAGCAGAGTGGCCTTCAGAAGGAATGCCTGGAACATTTTTGTGAAGGTAAGAGTTTAAGTCACCTTCTCTCCTTGGATTTTCTTTCTTTTTTCTTTTTTTTAATTTTGCTATTCTTTTAGTACAGTAATTGCCAAAAGATGAATTTACACCATAAAGAAAAACTCAACAATGAAAGATGACTGAAAACTAAATCATCAAGCCAATGAGCATTTATTAACTGCTATATATGAACAAGGGACTGTGCTAGATGTGGGAGGCACAAAGAAAAGCAAAAGTAGTGCTGCCTTCAACAAAGTCATATTCGAGTATGGATGAAAACATTCAAATACACATACATGTGTGAATACATATATACACATGTATGTAGTGTCACACACATATACGTGCATGTAGTGTCACACACACACATGTGTGTGTGTGTGTGTGTATTTATAGGGGCTAAATTGGAAATAGTCTTAGAGTGAAACCATTTAGATTAAGGAGAGCCAGGAAATACTACTTGTATTAGGTAGGATTTTTAGCTGAGATAGAAAGAAGGTCGAGGAAGACAGGAGATACAAATCCTAAATAGGGAGACCATCCCAGGCTTCAGAGACACTTAATGAAAAAATTACTTAATGACATACAAGACACAATGAAATTGGCAGGTGGAGTACCTTGAGTGAGAAACAGGACAGAAGGCCAGTGACACTGTCTCATAGAATATATGGAGAAAAGTAAAGTGTAAGAATTCAAAAACTAGATTATGAAGGGCTTTAAAAAGCCAAAGGTCAGTATGTCAAGATCAGACCCTCATTTTAGCAAGATCACTGTGGTAACTTGAGTGGAGGATTGAATAAGGTAGAAATCAACTTGAAGCAGGGAGCTCAAAGAGAAAGTTATTGCAGCAACCCAAGAGTAAGGTGATAATAGCCTGGACAAGAGTGGTAGTAGTAGCATCAGAGAAGAGAAGATCAATATATAAAAGAAGTTTTGAAGATAGAATTGAGTAAGGATATATCAGTCATTTGGAGAGAAGTATGAACAAAAGAAAGTGAGGAATCAAGGATGACACTGAGGCTTCTAGTCTGGGCAAAATCAATTCCCATTCTTTCCGTGTCTAGGACAACAGCTCTAGTGGTTATATTTTGCTTTTAATTTGCTATTGGTTTTGTGAAACAATGTAAAATTATGATCTGAATTTATTTCCCCATATAAATAGCCCTAAGCCCCTTGAGGATGGAGATTACATCTCTGGTAACTTTGGATTTTTTGTAGCCCTGCCACAGTGCTTTGCCCACAGCAGGAGTTCAATTAATCTTGAATGAATTAAAGGAATATTTAGCACAGCCAGGTCACTTTCTGAAAAACTTACTGTGGCTGTATGTATCTACATTTGAAATTCCATCATAAACCATCAATGACATCATATATGACATCATGATAACAGCAATAACAACAAAGATCAGATATTTGCAGTTACCTGTATGTTTGTTGTCATGTGGACAAAGGCTTTCTAGTTGGAAAAGGGTTTTTTTCATTTTTCGTTACTCTTCTGTCATCTGCTCTGTAAAACCCCAATTAGAAGGCAGAATTCAAACACATGCTCTGTGTTAAGGGATGGTCCACATAGGACCTTCCACATAATAGGCAATCAGTAAATTTGCATCAAATGACAAATTATCACAAAATTTCTTTTTTATATAATAATAGCTTTTTATTTTTCAAAATATATGCAAAGATAATTTCCAACATTCACTCTTGCAAAACTCTGTGTTCCAAATTTTTCTCCCTTCCTCCCCCATACACCTTCCCCTAGACAGCAAACAATCCAATATAAGTTAAACATGTATGATTCTCCTAAATATATATTTCCACATTTAACACTATGCACAAGAAAAATCAGATCAAAAGGGAAAAAATTAAAAAGAAAAAACAAGCAAGCAAACAACAACAACAACAAGTAAAAATGCTATATTGTGTTTCCATAGTCCTCTCTTTGGGTACAGATGGCTCTATCACAACTCTATTCAAATTGGTCTGAATCACCTCATTGTTGAAAATAGCCAAGCCCATCAGAGTTGATCATCATATAATCATATTGTTGCTGTGTACAATGAGTTCTGGAATCTACTTACTTCACTTAGCAGTTCATGAAAGTTTCTCCAGGCCTTTTTAAAATCATCCTGCTCATCATTTCTTATAGAATAATAATATTCTATAATACTCATACACCATAACTTATTTAGTCATTCCCCAGTTGATGGGCATTCACTCAGTTTCTAATTCCTTGACATTAGAAAAAGGGCAGCTAAAAACATTTTTATATGTGTGGGTCCTTTTCCCACTTTTATAATCTCTTTGGGATATAGGCCTAGGAGAGACACTGCTGGATCAAAGGGTATGCATAGTTTGAAAGCCCTTTGAGCATAGTTCCAAAATGCTCTCCACAGTGGTTGAATCAGTTCACAACTCCACCAATAATATATTAGTATCCTAGTTTTCCTACATCTCCTCCAACATTTATCATTATCTTTTCCTGCCATTTTACCAGTCTGAGAGGTATGAAGTAGTTCTTCAGAGTTTTCTTAATTTGTATTTCTCTAATCAATAATGATTTATAGCATTTTTTTCATATGACTAGAATTGGATTTATTTTTTTCATTTTATATTCTCTGTTCATATCCTTTGACCATGTATCAGTTAGAGAATGACTTGTATTCTTATAAATTTGAGTCAGTTTTCTATATATTTTAGAAATGAGGTCTTTATCAAAATCCTCGTATGTATTTTTTTTTCTTACAATTTTCTGCTTCTTTTTAGTCTTGACTGCATTGGTTTTCTTTGTACAAAAACTTTTTAACAATATAACCAAAATTATCTATTTTGCATTTCATAAGGTTCTCTGCTTCTGTTTTGATGATAAATTCCTTCCTTCTCCATAGATCTGAGAGGTAGACTATCCCTTGTTCTCCTAATTTCTTTATAGTATCACCCTTTCAGTTTAAATTATGAACCCATTTCAAGCTTATCTTAGCAGAGGATGTTAGCTATTGGTCAATGTATAGTTTTTGCCATACTATTTTCCAATTTTTCTTTCAATTTTTGTCAAATAGTGAGTTTTTATGCAAGAAGCTGGAGTTTTTGGGTTTATCGATAATGCTAGATTACTATAGTCATTGACAATTGTGTCTTGTGAACTTAACCTATCCCACTGATCCACTACTCTATTTCTTAATTAATACTCAATTGCTTTGATGAGTACTACTTTGTAATATAGTTTTGGGTCTGGTACAGCTAAGCCACCTTTGACAAACTTTGAACCCTGACCATTGATTCTCTCTGATTATGGGATCAGGAAGAACCAACTTCCAATGTTCTTCTTAAATATCCTAACTGCGTATTCCTGGACAAGTCAGCTCATCTCTCCTAGTTTGTTTTTTCTTCTACAAATTTAGAAGTGGACATAATGGCCTCTAACAAATCAAAAGTATATGATGCTATATTCTAAGGTATAAAGGAAAGCAAACAGTAGGACTCCCAAAGATCTGGAAGCATGTGTCTGATCCTAGAATCTAGCATCTAATTTCTTTGTCATGGGGATAAAATCCTGAGACCCAGTCCTCTTTGAGCTTAATATAGGTATCTCTCTATTCTGTAGGTTTTTGACATTTCAGACAAGACAGACTCAACTTTTAATAGAAAGAGAAATTTAAAAAAAAAACATGGGGACTATGAAGTAGTTAGAAGTATTGCATATCTAGGAGATCTTGTTTTCTGTCTGTCTGTCTCTCTGTGAGTCTCTGTGTGTCCCTCTCCCTGCATATCCCTCTGTATTTGTGTGTGTATCTCTCTCTGTGTCTCTCTTTGTCTCTGTCTCTCTGTCTTTCTCTCCAACTCTCTTTTTTTTCCTCTGTAAATAGGATAAGAAGTATAAAATCTGTGATTTATGATGGAAATAGGTCTTCATAAAGAATTTCCCCTAACAATATAGATCAGCTACTATATTGCCATTTTTAATCTTAGAGTCTGCCTAAACATGGCTAGCTCATGCACCAGTATATTGAGTCATGTACACACACTTTTTATGCTTCCTATAAACATCTCCTTGTGTTTGTAAGGGTGTGTGTGTTTATGTGTGTATGTGTCACTAATTTTTCTTTGAGAAAGAGAAACTCAATTGAACTACTATTGAATGAGCACTAACCATATGTAAGGCACCAATCCAGGAACCTAAAAGTTAGTTTCCTGATGGTAGAGACCATCGTACTTCTATATTAGTATCCCCAAATGATGCTTTAAAATGATCGCTGATCAAGTGATTAATTAATATTGAAGTTTCCAGTGATGTATAGAACTGATCAACAGCAACAATTTACATATTAGTTGAAGATATAAGATATAAACTCACAATTATATAGAAAATTAATTAGCATTACAAACTACAAAGATCAGAGAATACAACCAATATATCAATAAATTAATCTACAGAGGGAAGGCATTAGCTTGAATCTAATGGAATCATCTCTTCACAAATAATCTCCTACCTAATTTATTGCAACAAACTCCTAAATCCCCATACATCCTTCTTTAGTCTATCACAGTCTTTTCAGTCATCTGCCCAAAAGTTTTCGTTGGCTGTGTTTTCTGGAGATTAAAGTATAAACTTCCTACCTGGAAATCGAGGAATCTGATCTTGACCTCCCTTTTTAACCTTATTTCACAATATTCCCTTAATCATAAAGTAAGGATTCCAGGTAAATGTAATGGACTATTTTTGTGCTCTGAGAAATGATGAAGCTAACAGTCCACAGAAACATGGAAAGATTTGTTGAAATGATATGGAGAAAAGTAAGCAGAACTAGAACAGTCTAGTAGGTGGTTCATTTTGAGAGATTGCTGGGCCTGGAGTCAGGAAGAATTAAATTCAAATTTGACCTCAGATAATTACTACCTTTATGATCCCGAGCAAGTCCCTTTGTTCTTTTAATCTCTTTGACTCAGTTTCCTAAATTGTAACATGGGGATCATATAAGATACAGGAATGCTGTAAGGATCAAAGGAAATAATATTGGAAAGCACTTAGCACAGTGCCTGGCACATATTAGGCACTATATAAATGCAAATTCTTTCTCCTTCCCTGGAACAATTTCTACAATAATAATATTCTAAAGACAAACAACTTTGAAATACTTAAGATCCCTGGTCAGTGTAATAGCGATCATATTTCTAAAGGATGTGTAATGAAGAATGCTACCTACCTCTTGATAGAGAGATAAAGGATGAACTCAACAGGTACAGAATAGCATATATTTTTTTGGATGTGACTAATGCAGGGATTTGCTTTTCTTGACCATATGAAGATTTTGATTTTTTCCCCTTTTCTTTTTCTATGGAAAAAAGATGGGAAGAAGAAAAAATGAATATTTGTTAATTGAAACAAATAAGGTAAAATTTTAAAAATGAGTACTGGTGATTGTCAGATAAGGAACATATTTAGGGAAGGTTCTTTACTTCTTTCAGGAGGATAATTTTCTTTTATATTATTATTGCTTTTTATTTTCAGAGCATAGACATAGATAATTTTCAACATGCACCCTTGCAAGACCTTGTGTTTCAATTTTTTTTTCTCCCTCCCTTTGCCCCACCTCCTCCTCTATGGGGAAGTAATCCAATATATGTTAAACATATGCAATTCTTCTATACATATTTCCACACATGCTGCACAAGAAAAATCAGATCAAAAAGGGAAAAAATGAAAAAGAAAACAAAAAGCAAGCAAATAACAAAAAAGTGAAAATATTATGTTGTGATCCACATTCAGTCCCCACAATACTCTCTCTGGGTACAGATGGCTCTCTTCATCACAAGACCATTGGAATTGGCCAAAATCAAGGAAGATAATTTTTTGACTACAACTCTTGATGGCCATATGCCATTTGATAGGGGTTTTATGATCTGTATCAGGAGAGGGGGAGTCCCCATATGAATTAAATTACAGAGCTTTAAAGTTTGTTTTACTTTATCTTATATGTATCTTATAATGAATTTTTAAATGGATTTATCTTGTTCCATCCTTACTTTATATTTGCAGAACAATAGAATTTCTAGAGTTGGAAAATAATCAAACTTATTCTTTTTGACTTCTTGTCTTCCTCTCTTTGCTTGAAGATTTCCATTGAGAGTAATGGTATTCCCTCCTTAGAAAACCCATCCTACTTCTGGATATCTATAATTATTAAGAAGTCATGCCCCGCCTTTCCTCCACTTATCAGCATCAAATTTTCTTCCAGTAATTTCCACTTAACAGATATATATATATTTGTATCTACTTTTGGTGCTTCTCTGTGAAATCCAGTGCCACTCTCCCCTCCTTCCCATTTCTATTTTCCCTGCTTACCAAAAAAGATAGCATTTACATTGAAATAAAAGCATAACCACTTTCTGTAAACTCATTCCCTAAATATGCATGCCATCTCTCCCCTCCCCCAATGCAACTCTACTTATGGGTCAGAGATCATGTTTGGACCATTGAAAAATTTTCCTTTGAGGTAATATAATTTCTTGATGAAAAATGAATTATTGCTGCTACAAGGATAATGGTCTGTCTGTAGTCTCTCTTTGTCATCATTTGAATTATCCATCAGTGACTCTATCTCAGATGGAACACAGGTCAGTGGTGAAAAGGATTTTTTGAAAAAGAATTTAACACTAAGATATTGCATCCTTGCAGGTAAGAATGCGACAAAAACATCTCAATGTCTGTGCTAATTTTATTATCTGCACATTGAAGTGGTAAATTTTAATCTTCAAGGCTTTTTCATGTTCCTATTACTTTGGCTTCTCAATTTATTGTATGTAAGAGAAGATTTACTTGAGTTGTTTCCATATAACATTGGCCAAATTGGAAATGATTGAAGATCATGGGTACATATGACTATAATTCTAGAGTCAGAGTCCCACATCATCATTTTACAAATGAAGCAACTGAGCCTGAAAGTGTAAGTGACTTAATCAGGATTATGTAGCCAATAAATTTTTGAGGTGAGATATGAACCTAGGGATTCCTTACTCTGAGCCCAGTGAACTTGCATTGATCTAGTTTAGTCATAGAGTCTGACTTTTCAAGCATTAACAAGGACCAAACTTAACTTTCAGTTTCCCAAATACACATGGCAATATGGGGCAAAACAAATTCAAGAAAAACTTTTTTCTAAATATTCTTGATATCAGTATGCCATCTGGATATTTCCTGTTTTGGCTTCATTCACAAAGTCCTTCCATAAAATACATTTTCTAAAGAGAAAGTTAAAAGTAAACTTAAATGTAAATTTCTGTGAAGGTCATTACTAAAAAAGAATATGATTCATGTATTTGTATATTTATGTTTAAAAAAAAAAAAAACTCATTCAATAGAAGAGAACAGAAGCTGTACCCAATTGATCTTGAGATTTGCCCACGGGTATTTCACATGAATAGAATGCTTACAATATCCCATGTGTGAGAGTGGATGTGAAGACCATCCACACTAAAAGAATACTCAAGTGCCTGATCTTGAATTCAGGTCCTCCAAATACACTATTCATTGTACTGTCCTGCCCCTTCATATTTAGAAAATGACAAACCCAGTTTGACTGAAACTTTAAATTCTTGAATTAGTAATGGGAAAAGTTTAATTGGAGCCAGATGGTAGAGGTCTTTGTATGCATTTTTTGCACTGTTTGCATATATTTGCATATATAATAGGCATTGTATATAATGAAGAGCCAACACTTTTTAAAAGCAGTAAACACTTTTTAAGCCACAGAATGATGAGGTGAGACCTTCAATTTAGATGTATTAATCTCCCTTCCCTTATTTACACTGGTTGAAATTCTATCCATTGTTCATGATGCAACTCCCATACTTCCTTTTCCATGAACTCTTCTCATTCCCCTATTTAGAAAGTCACCTTCTTTCTTCATATCTATATATGTATTATGTATGTAATTCTCTTAGGCACTTATGGTTTACTTTTATTATAGTTATGTACTGTATCCTTTATTGCATATTAAGCTTTTTGAAGGCATGCAATATATTATTTAATTTTTACTTATTTTCCCAAACAACTAGAAAAAACTTAAGTACATAATAGTTTTAAAATGTTAGTTAAAATGAGTTTAAAGACTAAAAGTAGGGGTACTAATTAGGAAGTTATTATAGCAAAAAGTGGCGATATAATGTACTAAAAGGATAGTAATGGAAAATGGAGAGAAGAAATGGAAAGAACAATTGCTCTGAAATCAAAAGACCTGTGTTCAATTTCCATCTCTTGGACTAGTGACTTATTTAGCCACTCCCCCAGAGGCTCAGGTGCTTCATCTTTAAAATGAGGAAGAAGAGGTGACATATTACATGGCCTCATTTTTAGTCTAGATCTATGAGTCCATAAAATGAATTTTCTTAACATTAACTTACTTGTATTTATTGCTTTGAAATACAATAGGAAGGAGTACTTTAGAACTATTTCCACATTGCATTCTAATACTTCAGGAAAATCAATATCTTCATTTTTCAGATAAGGACACTGAGGCTGAGAGAGATATCTAATTTCTGCAAGATCTTATACCTTCAAGGTTCATGAGTCTTTTTCAGAATACTGAGTATCTCTTACTAAACATCTTTAACTTGTTTAGAGAACCTCTTAAATGAATTATTTCACATTATTGAAAGATAATGATATACAAATAAAAGCATTATGCATTAAAGCCATTTAAATATTAACCTGGTAAAATAGAAATACATTAAATATATTCTCACATGCAGTAAAAGATAAATTCTACCTTGAGCATATTTTAATTAACCTTTATATTTATCTTATTAAATGGAATTATAATCTTCCTAATTTTTTTTGAGATTTAAATGTATGTGTGTGCACATTTAAGCATTTTTATTTGTTTGACTGATTCTTCAAGTCTTAGTGAGTCATTCACTTGCATTTGTTCAATTCTTATTTTTAAAGTGTTGTTTTCTTCAGTTACCTTTTTAAATTCCTTTTGTAACTGGCCAATTTGTTCACTGCACTCTTTTTCCACTTCACTAATTTTATTTTTTAATAAATTGGTGTCTTTTTCATATCTCTTTTGCAGGGCATCACATCCTTCTTGCAAGATACTGTATCCTTCTTGCACTGATTTCAGTTTATTTTCCCATTTATCCTCCAGCTCTCTTTTGAGGTTCTTTATGCAGTCTTCCAGAAAGGCCTTTTGAAACGGGGACCAGTGATGGTCCTTGCTGTTTTTTTCTGGATTTTTGTCTAAAGAAACCTCTGTATCTGAGGTCGATTCTTTGCCTTGATAAAAGCTGTCTATGGTGAGAGCTCTCTTTTGCTTCTTCATCATTTTTTTTTTTTTTTAGACAGATTGGATATCTCTTTAAGGTAGGGGAAAAAAAAAAAACCTCGGCTGAAGACGCTTTGCCCTGGGGCACTTCGGCGAGTCGACTTAAGGTGCTGGGCCGGTGGGGGCTAGGACTAAGTCCGAATTACTCCTTAAACAAGGCAAGTCTGCCAGAACCCCTGCCCCCAATCAGGGCAGAGTGTCCCGAGTGCCTCAGATAAACTCCAGGTGTTTGGAATTTGGAGTTTGGAATTTTTGACACGATTAGCTGAGCTGAGTCCCACCCTCACTTCCGGCCTGCACAGGGGTCGACTATTTATCTCTCTGTCCGAGTCCGACTAACCTGATATGAAGTTCTCCAGAGAGCCGTGCCCAAATATTTCTGGGTTCGTTGACTTGAAGATCAGTTCAGAGGCTTATTTTATTGTTGATTTGAGAGAAGATCGGAGGAGAGGCAGAAAGTCACCTTTTCACTCCGCCATCTTGGCTCCGCCCCCCCCATTTAAGCATTTTTAATAGTAATTCCTGGGGGAAAATGAGTCTATTGGACTTTGCCCTCTGAATAATCCTTTCATGAAAATGCAGGAGAACAAAATAAATAATGCATTTAATACTTATTTGTGTAATTTTATGAAATAAACAAAAAAGTAAAACTTTTTAGATTCATAAATTTATCCTATCTGATCTGGGAGTGAGGAGAGGGAAGTCTTTCCTAAATACTCATAGGATAATTAAATAAGAAGGTTCTGTTGAGTCCTTAAAAGCACAAAGGCGAGACTTCTGGCAAATAGTAAAAAAAAGAAGTTACTGTTTTTAAAAAGAAAAAAAAAGATAAAATTTCCTTTTCCCTTTTAAGTTGTTTTTAAATGGAAAGTTTTTTACTGGTACATTTTCTAGAAAATTTCTGATTCTTATTTTCCCCCTGAGACTAAACAAATAAGAGGAAAACCTTCCATTAATAACTACAATAATACTACAAAATTTTTACCATCAAAATAAGAGGGAGAAAAATATTCTCAGGAAATGAAATCATACTGAGTTTAGTCAGCTCCAAATAAGAAATGTTTTTTTTTTACATCGTACATGAATTGACAAACAATATTGGAATATTATGAAATGCATTGAAAATTGCATTTTAGTTTCATGAAAGTGAAAAAGTAAACTATCTCTTCTCTCTCTCTCTCTCTCTCTCTCTCTCTCTCTCTCTCTCTCTCTCTTTCTGTTATGAGCCATCATGATGCTGGCCTGAAAACTTGCAGGTAAATCTAATGTTGGCAGACTCAGTTCCATTTTTAAAATTTTCTAACTTAAAGAATTGGACTATTTGATAGAGTCTTGGAGCTGGATATCAACGATCATTTAATCCAGCTTTCTTTCTCATGCAAGAATATCTTTTGCATCACTCTTATCCCAAAAGCTGGGGTCTTTGGATTTGTCAAACACTAGATTGCTGTAGTCATTGACTATTTTGTCTTGTGAACTTAACCTATTCTACTGATTGACTATTCTACTTCTTAGCCAGTACCAAATGATTTTGATGACAGCTGCTTTATAATATAGTTTTAGGTGTGGCAGAGCTAGGCCACCTTCACTGGCATCTTTTTCATTAATTCCCTTGAAATTCTTGATCTCTGTTCTTCCAGATGAACTTTGTTATTATTATTATTATTATTATTATTATTATTATTATTATTATTATTACTTTTTCTAGATCTGTAAAATAATTTCTTTGGGAGTTTTATTGATATGGTATTAAATAAGTAAATTAATTTAGGTAGTATTGTCAGTTTTATAATTTCACTCAGCCTACCCATGAGTACTTGATATTTTTCCAGTTGATTAGATCTGGCATTATTTGTGTGGAAAGTGTTTTGTAGTTGTGTTCATATGGTTCCTGACTTTGCTTTGGCAGGTAGACTCCCAAATAATTGATATTATCAACACTTATTTTAAATGGAATTTCTCTTTGTATCTCTTGCTCCTGAACTTTGTTGGTAACATAAAAATGCTGATGATTTATGTAGATTTATTGTGTATTTTGCAACTTTGCTGAAGTTGTTAATTGTTTCTAATAGTTTTTTTTTTAGTTTATTTTCTAAGGTTTTCTAAGTATACTATACTATATACTATAAGTATATTTCTAAGTATATATTTTCTAAGTATATCATCTGCAAAGAGGCATGATTTGGTTTCCTCATTACCTACTCTAATTCCTTTAATCTCTTTTTCTTCTTTTATTGCCAAAGCTAACATTTCTAATATAATATAATAAGTTTATCCCCATTACATATGATGCTTGCTGACCATTTTAGGTAAATGCTACTGATCATTTTAAGGAAGACTCTATTTATTCCTATATTCTCTACTGTCTTTAATATGGATGAGTATTGGATCTTATTAAATGATTTTTTTGTATCTATTGAGATAATCATATGATTTTTATTAGTTTGGTTATTGATGTAGTCAATTTTGCTAATAATTTCCCCAATATTGAACCAGCCCTGCATTCCTAGTATAAATCCTATTTGGTCATAGTATATTATCCTAGGAATGACTTTCTGTAATCTCTTTGTTAATATTTTATTTAAGATTTTTGCATCAATATTCATTAGGTAAATTGGTCTATAATTTTCTTTCTCTGTTTTCACCTTACCTGGTTTAAATATCAGTACCATATCTATGTCATAAAATGAATTTGGTAGGCGTCCTTTTTTCCTTATTCTTTCAAATAGTTTGCATAATATTGGAATTAATTGTTCTTTAAATGTTTGACAGAATTCACATGTTAATCTATCTGGTCCTGGAGATTTTTTCTTAGGAACTTGGTTAATAGCTTGTTCTATTTCTTTTTTCTAAAATGAGACTATTTACATAATTTTGGAGGCATTCTTCTATTTCACTTAGATTATCAAATTTAATGACATATAGTTGGGCAAAATAGGTCCTAATTATTGCTCTAATTTCCTCTTCATTAGTGGAAAGTTCTCCCTTTTAATTTTTGAGAGTAACAATTTGATTTTCTTCTTTTCTTTTTCTAATCAAATTAATGAAATGTTTATCTATTTTGTTGGTTTTTTTCATAAAACCAATTCTTAGTTTTATTTATTAATTCAATGGTTTTCTTTAAATTTTATTAATCTTCCTTTTACTTTCAGAAATTCAATATTGATATTTACTTGGGGAGGGGTGTTAATTTGTTTTCTTTTTAGCTTTTTTAGTTGCAACCCCAATTCATTAATCTTCACTTTCTCTATTTTATGCAAGTGAGCATCTAGCGATATAAAATTTCCTAATGATCACTTTGGCTATTTCCCACAAATTTTGGTATGTTGTCTCATTATTGTCATTCTCTTGCATGAATTATTGATTGTGTCTATGATTTGTTGTTTCCACTGTTCATTCTTTAGGATTAGATTATTTAGTTTCCAATTAATTTTTGGTTTATTTTTCCATGGCCTTTTATTGCATCTAATTATATTGCATTATAATCTGAAAAAAAGTGCATTTACTATTTCTTCCTTTCAGCATCTCATTTTGAGGTCTTTATGCCCTGATATAGGGTCAATTTTTGTACAGATACCATGAACTGCCAGGAAAAAAATCGTACTCCTTTTTGTCTTCATTTAATTTCCTCCAAAAAAAAATTCCTCCTAAGATCTATCATGCCTTTTTTCTAAAACTCTATTTATTTTCTAAACTTCTTTCTTATTTATTTTATGTTTTGATTTATCTAGTTCTGAGAAAGCAAGGTTGAGATCCCTCACCATTATAATTTTGCTGTTTGTTTCTTCTTGCAGCTCTCTTAACTTTGCCTTTAGGAATTTGGATGCTATACAACTTGGTACATATATATTTAGTATTGATATTACTTCATTATCTCTGGTACCCTTTAGCAAGATATAGTTTCCTTCCATATTTTTTTAATTAGATATATTTTGGTTTTTGCTTGATCTAAGATAAGGATTACTACCCTTGCTTTTTTTTTTTTTTACTTCACCTGAAGCATAATAGATTCTGTTCCAACCTTTTACCTTTACTCCAAATGTATCATTCTGCTTTAAATGTGTTTCTTGTAAACATCATATTGTAGGATTCTGGCTTTTAGTCCAATCTTATATCCATTTCTTATGAACTCTTATGCAAGAATTCATCTTATTCATACAGTTAAAATGATTAATTCTGTATTTCCCACCATTTTATTTTCCCTAAGTTATGCTTTTCTCTTTCCTTTCCCCCTTCCCCTCCTCCACAGTATTATGCTCCTGTCTACTTCCTCCCTCAAACAACCCCTCCCCCTTTACAGCCCCTCCTCCTTTCTTATATCTTTCCCCTACTGCTTCTGTTTTCCCTTCTATTCACCTCCCTTTCCTTTCCTTTTTCCTCTCCCAATTTCTTATAAGGTGAGACAAGTTTCTCTGTGAAACCAAATATATCTAATATTCTGTTTGAGCCAAATCTGATGAAAGATTCACACAATGTTCATCCCCCTCCCTTCTTTCCCTCAATTATAATGTCTTCCTTGCCTCTTCATGAGATGTAATTTCCCTCATTTGACTTCCATTTTCCTCTTTTTCCAGTACAATCTATTTTTGACCTCTAGTTTCTTTTATATATTATCACAGTAAAATCAAATTATACCTGCACTCTCTAAGTAAACCCACAACAGAGGTATAGTTCTCAATAGTTCTTTGCTTTTTAACTTTTTATGCTTTTCTTCAGTTCTGTATTTGGAGTTCAAACTTTTTGTTTAGCTCTGTTCTTTTCATCAGAAATAAATGAAGTTAACCTGTATCATTGAATGTCCATCTTCTTCCCTGAAAGATAATATTCAATTTAGCTGGATAGTTGATTCTTGACTGCAATAAAGTTCCTTTGCATTTCTGAATATCAGATTCCAGGCCCTTTGATCCTTTAAAGTGGAAACTGCTAGCTTCTGAGTAATCCTGATTGTGCCTCCTTGATATTTGTATTGTTTCTTTCTGGCTGGTTGCAATATTTTTTCCTTGATATGATAATTCTAAAATTTAGCTATGATATTCCTTGGAATTTTCATTTTGGGGTTTCTTTTAAGAAGTGAAGACATCAGGACAGTTTTCCTTGATGATTTTCTGAAAAATAATGTCTAGACTCTTTTTTTCATCATAGTTTTCAGGAAGTCCAATAATCTTGTCTCTCCTAGATCTATTTTCCAGGTCTGTTGTTTTTTCAGTTAGGTATTTTACATTTCCTTCTCATTTTTTTTCATTTTTTTGGTTTTGTTTGATTAATTTTTGATGTCTCATTGAGTCATTCATTTCCATTTGTTCAGTTATAATTTTTAGTGTCTTCAGTTATCTTTTGTAGCTCCTTTTGTATTTAGCCAATTAAATTTTAAATGTATTTTTATATTGTTTTTCAATTTCACATGTTCTGTTTTTCAAGGAGTTGTTTTCTTTTTCCATTTTGTTAAATCTATTTTGTAAGGATTTATATGCTTTTTCTCATTCATTAAATCTATTTTGTAAGGAGTTTTCTTCAGATAATTTATGTTTCCTTTTCCAAACACTCTTGCAAAGTTCTCATTTTCTTTACCTATTTTGCTTCTAACTCTCTTTTAAGATTTTTTTTAAAATTCTTCCAAGGGAGCCTTGTGAGATGGGGACCAATTCTTATACTCTTTGAGGCTTCATCTGGAGATGATCTGCTTTTAGTGTCCTCAGGGTTTAAAATCTGTTCTTCTCTTTCTCCATAAAAAAACTATCTATGGTCAGAGTTCTTTTTGCTTTTTTGCTCACTTTTAAGAGGTTGAAGTCTGCTTTTAGGACAAAGGGGAGATTATCCAAGTTTTCTCTCCAGGTGACAGAGGCTGCACTAGATCAGGGCTGACTAACTTCTTGTTCTGGTTGGGCATAGCCAGATCCCAATATTCTGAGTTTTTGGGACTCGTTATCTGCCTTTTGTATTTTTGTTGGATGTCTTACAGCTAATCTGCTAATCTGCTGGCTTGCACCCAGGACAGAGTAGCCAACACTGCTGTAGATTCTTTCTGGTAGATTCCCTGGTGCATGAAACCTACACTGCCCTAGCTCTCTGCACTGCCTGGGCTCAGGTTTTTGAGCAGCTGCCTGCTCAGCCCATCTTCCTCTGTGCCCAATTGAAACAGACCTTTTCTAAAGATCTTCAAAATTATATTCTGCTGGAAATTTGTTACATTACAAATATTTGTGGGTTCTGTCACACCAAAACCAGTCCAGAGGTTAATTTGTCGTTAATTTGAGGCATATGAGGAGAGCTCAGAAAAAAGATGTCTCCTCTCTGCCATCTTGGCTGTGCTCTAAAATGATTTTTTTTCCTCTTTGTATGGTATTAACTGTTAATTATGGCCCCTAAACCAAAAAATAAAAAACAAAGGCAGTTAGATGGCTCAGTGGATTGAACACTGGACTTGGAGTCAGGGAGACTAAATTCAGCATGAGATACTTACTAGTTGTGTGATCTGGGAAGACACAATTCACTTATCTGTAAAATATGTTGGAGAAAGAAATGGCAAATTACTTCATCATCTTTGCCAAGAAAACTCTAACTGGGCATGAAGAATCAGAGGACTGAAATAAATAAACACAATTCATCTCATACCTGGCTTCTCTCTTTCTGAAAACAGGAGCAATACCATTCCAACAAATCTCTTCCTACACTCCTTCCTTAGAAAAGGAAAACAGGAATAAGTGACTTTCCCAGGGTCATTTAGCTACTACATGTCTGAAGTCAAGTTGGAACTCAAGAAGATAAGTTTTCCTAACCCCAGGCATGATACTGTATTCACTATAAATATAGCTATGTGAAAAGTAGACACAGAACAAGTATTGGATGATGCAGTAAAGGCAGGGATCAGGAAAGGTTTCTTATAGAAGATGGCACTGGAGCTAAATCTGGAAGGGAGTAAAGAGGCTCTCCGAGAAAGAGGTAAGATGGGAATGTTTTTTCATCCATGGAGGCAGTAAGTACAAAGGTATGTAGATTGTAAATGGCATGCCCTGTTTGTGTAATAGCAAGAAGGAAAGTTTGCTTAAATTACAGTAACTGTGAAGATGTTTGCTTGTTTAAAAGGTAAAATGGGACTAGCTAGTAAAGGACTTTAAATGTCAAAAAGAGAAGCTTCTGTTTGGTGCTAGAGGTGATACTGAATACAAATTTCCACATATGGTCTAATCAGCACAGAGAACAGCAGGACATTTGTCCTCCTTGATCTGGACCCACATGTTCTATTAATGCAGCCTAAGAAAACAGGACTTTTTCCTTTTTTTTTTTTTTTTTTTTTTTTAACAGCTACACTTCACTGTTAGTTCCTATTTACTTGAGATGATAATAGCTCACATTTACTTTGTACTGTATTTTACAAAGTACATCCTTCATAAAAGCCCTATGAATTAAATAAGGCAAATGTTATTATCCTCATTTTTCAGTTATGAAAACTGAGGCTCAGAAGTAAAATGACTTGATATGACCCTCAGTTAGAATCTGACATTCTCTCAATTCAAATGTTTATTAAGCCCAGAGGATCAGCTTATCTAAATTCAAAGAGTTCAGAGTATCACAGTCAGGGTTTGAACTCAATTTTCTTGATTTAATTTAACATTAATTTCCACTTACTGTCTTTCTCCTAAAACACTCCTCTGCCTCTCCCCCATATGAATATCTATTAAACCAGATATTACCTATTCTGTATTTCAGTAATTATGGGTCAAACCTATAAGCAAAACTTTTTTGATTTTTTCTCTATTATAATTTCATTTTAATAAGAATCAGTGTGGCATAGTGTTGATTGAGGATTCCCCTTGGAGTCAAAACACCTTGAATTCAAATCCAGCATTGGATTCATGTTGCTCAAATGATCCAGGATAATTCATTTTACCTCTCATTTATCCAGGCAACTCAATAAGCCTGTAAATTATGGAGGAGGTACCTGTCTATATTGGTAGAGGTGTTTCTTTATTTATGATTTTCCTATACCAATGAAATCTAAGTCCAATACCTATACCTTTCTTTGTTGTTTCAGTCCATCAACTCATTGAAATGATATTGAATCTTTTTTATTTGAGTTTTTCCAGTTATATGTAAAAATAATTTTAACATCTAATTTTGAAAAAATTTGAATTCCAAATTCTCTCCCTCCATCACTCTTTCCCTGTCCCCTCCTTGAGACAATAAGTAATATGATATAGATTATACATGTGCAGTTTTATAAACATATTTTGGGGGGCAGAGTCAAAATGGCAGAGAGTAGACATGTCTTGTCTGAGCTCTTCCTGGCTTCCTGCAAATCAACACACAAATATTTGGAGGGTAACAAATTTCTAGCAGAAGATATTTTGAAATAACTTCAGGAAAGATATATCTCAATTAGGCAGGGGAAGTTGCAGACCAACACAGGTGCAGCACAGCACTAGGAAACCCAGTGTGAACTGGCATCCCTACAGAAGGGGAATCTAGTGGGAGGCTCTTAGCCAAATTAAAACAGCATTTGCTTCTTGGTACTGGTTCAGAAACCAGAGGCTCAGCAGATTACCTGTGAGACCTACAACACAAATACAGAAAGCAAATAGTGAGCCCTTGACTCACAGTGGCATTTGGCCACACACCTCCAGCACAAGAAGGAAGCTCACAGCACTGGCTGCAGGAGAGCATGAAGCCACTGTCACCTGTAGAGGAAGCTTGGAACAATCTTGCTTTGCCCTAAGAGCAGACCTAAACCTTTAAAAAATGAGCAAAAAAGTAAAAAGAGGTCTGGCCATAGACAGCTTTTATGGATACAGAGAAGAACAGACCTCGAACCCTGAGGACACTAAAGGCAAAACATCTACAGAAAAAGCTTCAGAGGGTGATATAAGTTTGTTTCCAACTCAAAAGGCTGTCTTGGAAGAATTCAAAAAAGATCTTAAAAGAGAATTAGAAGAAAAATGGGGAAAGGAAATGAGCTCTTGAAAAGAAAACACAAAAATTGTCTGAAGAAAATCACTCCTTAAAGAATAGTTTTGGCAAAATGAAAAACAGAATTTGTGACATGGAAAAAAAATCCAATGAACAAAACAAATCATTTAAAGTTCAATTAGCCAAATGCAAAGAAGAGATTAAAAAGCTAATTGAAGAAAATAATTCACTAAAAATTAGAATTGAACAAATGGAAGTAAATGAATCAATTAGAAATCAAAAATTATTCAAAATCAAAAAAATTTTTAAAATGGAAGGAAATGTAAAATTTCTTATTGGAAAAAGAACTGACCTGGAAACTAGATCCAGGAGAGACAATTTAAGAATTATTGGACTACCTGAAAACCAAAATGAAAAAAAAGAGTCTATCTAAGACAACATATTTCAAGAAATAATCCAGGAAAATTGACCTGATGTCCTAGAATCAGAGGGTAAAGTAGAGACTGAAAGTATACCATTCACTTCCTGAAAAAAGACCCAAGAATGAAAACTCCAAGGAATATCATAGCTAAATTTCAGAATTATCACACCAAGGAGAAAATACTGCAAGCAATCAGAAAGAAACAATTCAGATCATTGAGGAGCAACAATCAGGATGGCTCAGGACCTAGCAGCTTCCACTTTAAAAAATTGAAAGACCTGGAATGGGATATTCCAGATAGCAAAGGAGTTTGGACCACAGCTACAAATCAACAATCCAAAAAAAAAAAAAAAGCATTATCTTTCAGGAAAAAGGTGGATATTCAATGAATTAGGGGATTTTCATTTATTTTTGATCAAAAGGTCAGAGCTGAACAGAAATTTTGATATTTAAATACAGAACTCAGGAGATGCATGAAAAGGTAAAAATAGTAGAAAATAAAACTATGTTTTGTTTTGGTTTTTGTTGTTTTTTATTAAAGTTTTTTTATTTGCAAAACATATGTATGGGTAATTTTTCAACACTGACCCTTGCAAAGCTTTTTCTTACAAAATTTCCCCCCCTGGTCCCCACCCTTCCTCTAGATGGCAGGAAGTCTACTACATGTAAAACTCTTGAGAATAATATCTTTGTTATTCCTACACTTAGAGGGTGAAGGCATAATTTGATTTTAATGTGATGATATCAAAAAGAAACTAGGAGTGAAAAGGTATTTTATTGGAAGAAGAGGAAAGGGGAGGTAAAATGTGGTAAATTACATCACACAAAATGGCAAAAAAGGCCTATTACAGTTCAGATAAAGAAGAGAGAAGGATAAGCATTGTTTGAACTTTAATCTCATTGGATTTGGATCAAAGAGAGAATATCAGACATATTTATTTTGATAGAGAAACTTGTGTTGTAGAAAAGTAGGAGGGGAAAGGGGGAGGCTAATAGAAGGAAGAACATTAGTAGAAGGGGAAAGAGGTAAGAAAGAGGGAGGGGCTGCAAAAGGGGAGATCAGATTGAGGAAGGTGATGGTCGTAAGCAAAATCTGGGGAAGAGGGAAAGGGGCAAGGAAAGAGAAAAGTATAACTTGATGAAATTAAAATAGCAGGAAATAGAGTTAGTAATTTTAACTGTGAATGTGAATGAGATGCACTCTCCCACAAAACAGAAGTAAGTGGATAGCAGACTGGATTAAAAGTCAAAATCCTACAATACGTTGCTTACAAGAAACACATTGAAGGCACAGTTATACATGCAGAGTAAAGGTAAAAGATTGGAGCAGAATCAATAATACCTCAATTGAAGTAAAAAAAAAAACAAAAACAAAAACAAAAAAAGCAGGGGTAGACTTCCTGATCTCAGGTTAAGCAAAAGCAAAAATAGATCTGATTAATGAGATAAGGAAGGAAACAACATTTTGCTAAAGAAATAGATATCTACATAAAATATCTATATATTGATAATAAAGTAATATCAATACCAAACATATATGTACCAAGTTGTATAGCATCCAAATTCCTATAGGAAAAATTAAAAGAGCTGCAAGAATTAATAGCAAAACTATATTAGTGGGGGATCTTAACCTGACCCTATCAGAACTAGATAAATCAAGTCACAAAGTAAACAAGAAAGAGGTTCAGGTGGTATATAGAATTTTAGAAAAGTTGGCATGATAGACCTTTGGAAAAAATTGAACAGGGACAGAAAGAAATGTACTTTTTTCTCAGTAGTACATGCAATCTACCCCAAAACGACCATGCATTAGGGCATAAGAATCTCAAAATCATATGCAGAAAGGCAGAAATAGCAAATGCATCTTTTTTTCAGATAATGATACAGTATTGAATGAAAATTACATATAATAAAGAGCCACAGAAATATAGACCACAAATTAAGTGGAAACTAAATAATCTAATCCAAAAGAATTAGTGGGTGAAACAACAAAATATAGATACATTCAATAATTACATCCAAAAGAATGGCATTAATGGGACAACATACCAGAATTTATAGGGTGAAGCCAAAGCATTTCTTGGAGAAATTTTATATCTTTAGATGCCTACTTGTGTAAAATAGAGAAAAAGAAGATCACTGCTTTAAAAAAAAAAAGCTAGAAAAAGAACAAATTAAAAACCTCCAATTATATGCCAAATTTGAAATTCTGAAAACCAAAGGGGAGATTAATAAAACTGAAAGTAAGACTATTGAAATAATAAATAAAACTAAAAGTTGGTTTTATGAAAACCAACAAAATAGATAACCCTTTAGTTAATTTGATTAACAAAAGAAAGAAGAAAATCAAATTGCCAGTGTCAAATGAAAAGGCTGAACTTTCCACCAACAAAGAAGCAATTAGAGCAACAATTAGGAGCCATTTTGCCCAACTGTATGCCAATAACTCTGATAATCTAAAGGAAATGAATGAATGGTTACAAAAATATAGATTGTCCAGATTAACAGCAGAGAAAATAAATTCATAAATAATCCCATTTTAGAAAAAGAAATTGAGCAAGCTATTAATCAACTGTGTAAGAAAAAATCTCCAGGGACAGAAAGATTTCAATGTGAATTTTACTAAATATTTAAAGAATAATTAATTTTAATATTATGCAAATTATTTGGAAAAATAAGGAAAGGAGTCCTACCAAATTCCTTTTATGACACAGGTATGGTGCTGATACCTAAACCAGGTAGAGTCAAAACAGAGAAAGAAAATTAAAGACCAATTTCCCTAATGAATATTGATGCAACAATCTTAAATTAAATACTAGCAAAGAAATTACAGCAAGTTATCATCAGAATAATATGCCATGACCAAATAGAATTTATACCAGGGATGCAAGGCTGGTTCAATATTAGGAAAACTATTAGCATAATTAACTATGTCAATAGCCAAACTAACAGAAATGATATTATTTCAATTGATGCAAAAAAAGCAATTGAAAAAATCCATCATCCTTTCCTATTAAAAATACTAGAGAACATAGGAACAAATAGAGTTTTTCTTAAAATGAGCAGTAGCATTAATTCAAAACCATACACAAGCATCATGATAATGGGGATAAACTAGAAGCATTTACAGTAGGATCAGTGGTGAAACAAAGTTGCCAACTATCACCATTGCTATTCAATATTATCCTAGAACTGTTAGCATTAGCAACGAGAAGAAAAGGAAATTAAAAGATTTAGAGTAGATAATGAGGAAACAAGATTATCACTCTTTTGCAGATATGATAGTATGCTTAGAAAATCCTGGAAAATCAACTAAAAAGTACCAGAAACAATGAACAACTTTAGCAAAGTTGCAGGATGCAAAATAAATCCACATAAATCATCAACATCTTTATATGCTACCAACAAAGTCCGGCAGCAAAAGATACAAAAAGAAATTCCATGTAAAATAACTGTAGATAATATAAAATATTTGGGAGTCTACCTGGAAAGACAAAGTCAGGAGCCATATGAACACAATTTCAAAACACTTTCCACACAAATAAAGTCAGATCTAAATAAATGGAAATGAAAGTGCTCATGAGCTGGTCAAGCTAATATAATAAAAATAGCAATTCTATTGAAATTAATCTACTTATCCAGCGTTATATCAATCAAACTACCAAGAAATTATTTTAGAGAGCTAGAAAAAAAAAAGCCAAACTCATCTGAAAGATCAAAAGATCAAAAATTTCAAAGGAATTAATAGAAAAAATGCAAAGGTGGCCTAGCTGTATCAGACCTAAAACTTAATTATTGTAGCAGTGATCATCAAAAGCATTTGGTACGGGCTAAGAAATAGAATAGTAGATCAGTGTAATAGGTTTGGTTCACAAGGTACCATAGTCAATAACTAGTAATCTAGGGTTTGAAAAATTCACACACGCCAGTTTCTGGGATAAGAACCCACTATTTGAAAAAAATTGATGGAAAAAAAAGAAAATGATATGGTAGACATTGACTAACACTTAACACCCTATACCACAATAAGGTCCAAATAGGTTCATAATTTAGACTTAAAGTATGATATTATGAGCAAATTAGAAGCACAAAAGATAATCTACCTCTCAGATCTGTGGGAAAGGAAGGAATTTATGGCCAAAGAACTAGAATACAATATAAACTGCAAAATTGATCATTTTGATTATATTAAATTAAAAAGTTTTGGACATATAAAACCAATGCAGACAAGATTAGAAGGGAACCAGAAAACAGAGGGAGAAAAAATTTACATCCAAGGATTTTGACTGGAAGAGCCACATCGATCACAGTTAATCATCACATGTTCTTGTTGCTGTGTGAAGAACGTTTTCTTAATTCTGCTCACTTTATTCAGCATCAGTTCACGTGGGTCTTTCTAAGCTTTTCTGAAATCAGTCTGCTTATCACTGGTCTTGTGATGGAGAGAGAAACATTTGCACCCACAGAGAGGACTGTGGGGACTACATAGTGAATCACAACATAGTATTTTCACCTTTTTGCTGTTGTTTGCTTGTTTTTGTTTTGTTTTGTTTTCTTTCACATTTTTCCCTTTTTGATCTGATTTTTTTATGTAGCATAATTGTAGAAATATGTATACAAGAATTTCACATGTTTAACTTTTATTGCTTTCTAGGAGAAGGTGTGGGGGAAAGGGAGGAGAAAACATTTGGAACACAAGTTTTTGCAAGGGTGGATGTTGAAAACTATCTTTGCATATATTTTGAAAATAAAAAGCTATTGTTTAAAAAATGTATTTCCATATTAGTCACTTTGTGAAATAAAATAGAGATCAAATCAAAACAAATCAAATCTAAAAACTCAAACACCAAAGAAACACCATAAAAAAATAAAGTTAAAAGAAGAAAGAAAGAAGAAATATATGCAAAAATAGTTTTCAGCATTTACCTGTGCAAAATCTTGGTGTTCCAAATTTTTCTCCTTCTTACCCCCACCAAATTACCCTCCTTTAGACAGCAAGCAATTCAATGTAGTTCAAACATGTGCAATTCTTCTAAATATATTTCATTATTCATCATATATTGTGCAAGAAAAATCAGATCAGAAAGAGAAAAAAAAGCAAACAACAACAAAAGGTAAAAATACTATGCTTTGATACACAATCAATCAATTTTCTCTCTAGATGCAGATAGCATTTTCTATCCCACATCTATTGGAATTACCTTGCATCAACATATTGAGAGAAGAGCCAAATCCATCACTATTAATCATTACATAATCTTGTTGTTGTAAAGAATGTTCTCTTAGTTCTGCTCACTTCATTCAGCATCAATTCACATAGGTCTTTACAAGTTTTTCTGAAATCATCCTGCTTATCATTTCCTATAGAACAATAGTATTCTATTACATTAATATTCTATCACTTATTCATCATTTCCTAACTAAGGGACATCCACTCAAATTCTAGTTCCTTGCGACTACAAAAAGAGCTGCTACAAACATGTTCACATGTCTTTGTCCTTTTCACTTTTTTATGATCTCTTTGGTATATAGACTCAATAGAGAAACTACTTGAGTAGACACACTGTTGGATCAAAGTCATGAATAGTTCGACAGCCCTTTGGTCATAGTTTCAAATTTCTCTTCAGAAAGGTAGGATCAGTTCACAAGTCCACCAGCATTATTAGTGTCCCAGTTTTTCTACATCCCTCCAACATTTTTCATTATCTTTTTCTGTCATCTTAGCCAAAATGAGAATGTACCTCAGAGTTGTCTTAATTTGCATTTCCCTAATCAATAGTGATTTAGAGCATTTTTTCATATGACTAGAAATGGCTTGAATTTCTTCATCTGAAAATTGTCTGTTCCTATCCTTTAATAATTTATCAGTTTATCAAAGAGTGGGTTGTATTCCCCTAAATTTGAGTCAGTTCTGTATATATTTTAGAGAGGATGCCTTTATCAGAAAAACTGACTGTAAAAATTGTTTCCTAGCTTTCTGCTTTCTTTCTAATTTTGTCTGCCTTGGTTTTGTCTGTACAAAAACTTTTTAACTTAATATAAGCAAAATTATCTATTTTGCATTCCATAATGTTCTCTAGCCATAAATCCCTTCTTTCTCCACAAATCTTAGAGGTAGACTATCTATCCCTTGTTTTCCTAATTTGCATATAGTATTACCCTTTAAATCTAAATCATGAACCCACTTCAACCTTGCCTTGTTACTGTTACTGTAAGTGTGTTTGGCATTGGACCATGCCTAGTTTCTGTCATGCTATTTTCTAGTTTTCCAAACAATTTTTGACATTGAGTTCTTATACCAGAATCTCAAGTCTTTGGATTTGTCGAACCCTAAATTACTATAGTCACTGACTGACTATTGTGATTCTATGTTTTAGCCAGTACCTTATACTGGCTAATTTTTTTGATTTTGATGATTTTTTACCTTATAATATACTTTTAGGTCTGGTAGTGCTAGGCTACTTTCCTTTTCTCTCTCTCTTTTTTTTTTTTTTTTCCATTAATGCCCTTCAAATTCTTAACCTTTTGTCCTTCCAGATGAATTTTGTTATCATTTTTTCTACCTATAAAAAGTAATTTTTTGGCAGTTTGGCATGATACTGAATTAATAGACTAATTTAGGTACAATTTTCATTTTTACAATTTTAGCTTTGCCTACCCATGAGCAGTTTGTATTCTTCCAATTGATTAGATTTAACTTTATTTGTATGAAATGTGTTTCACAATTGTGTTCATGTAGTTCTAGGGTTTGTTCTGGCAGGTAAACTCCCAACTACTTTATATTATCTAGAATTACTTAAAATGGGATTTCTCTTTCTATCTATTGTTCCTGGACTTTATTGATAACAACTAGAAATGCCTATGATTTATGTGGGTTTATTTTAGATCCTGCAACTTTGTTAAATTTATTGTTTCTAGTAATTTTTTAGTTGATTCTCTAGGATTCTCTAAGTATACCATTATATCATCTGCAAAGAGCGATAATGTGGTTTCCTCATTACCTATTCTAATGCCTATAATTTATTTTTCTTCTCATTGCTAAAGCTAGCATTTCTAGTACAATATTAAATTTTAATAGTAATAGTGGGCAACCTTTTTTCACTTCTGACCTTATTGGGGATAATTCTGGTTTAATCCCCATCTTGCATGATGCTTGCTGATGGTTTTAAATAGATGCTACTTATTGTTTTAAGAAAAATTCCATTTATTCTTGTGCTCTCTGGTGTTTTTTAATAGGAATAGATGTTGTATTCTGTCAAATGCTTTTTCTACATTTATTGAAATAATCATACAAATTTTGTCAATTTGGTTATTGATATGGTCATTTATACTGATAGTTTTCTTGATATTGAACCAAACCTGCATTCCTGGTATAAATCCTTCTTAGTCATATAGTGTTATCTTGATAAGTTGCTATACTCTCTTTGCTAATATTTTACTTAATATTTTTACATCAATTTTTATTAGGGAAATTTGTCTATCACTTTATTTATATTATTTAATAGTTCTTTTTTACATGAACTGTATTTGACTGGTGGACCAGAAAATAATAAGTGCATTTTTATTGGATAGTAGAGGTATTGTTATTATGGTGTATTCATTTATCCTAATTTTCCCTAAGAGGCAATAAAAAATGTTGTAAGATATATCAAATATATGGCATTGTACTAGTGTTGTTTGTTCATTTGTTCACTCTTTGTGGCTGTCTATCTTCTTGCCTCTCTATATAATAATTACATCTATGATTTCACTAATTAGGGAATTGTCAGTATTGGGAGGATTATACTTTCTATTCTTAAAGGATTTCTTTGTACCTAGATAGATTAAGTGAATTCCTAAGACCTTCCCATCCAGTATCTGTAAGAAGCAAGATATGAATCTTGTTTTGCCAGACTCTAAGGCTTGCTCTTGTCTATTACATTGACACTGTCTTTTTTTTTTTTTTTTTAAGGACATAAATTTAGTTTGGCATGATTCATCTCTTGTGAATTTTCCCTTATTCACAAAGATGGCCAATCTCCTTCCTAAACTATCAAAATATTAGAATTTCATAAGATTTCATCATCTACCATCATGTTTCATAATTTCTAGAATCTTCCCTTTTAATCTTTTTGAAAATCTGCAAACCATTTCATCATCTCCAAGTCTTTGTTCCCTATGTTTTCTTAGACTTCCAAAATTGTTTCTTTACTTTTTAAGTTCTTTCAGTACCTAGAATATAATTAATTTGTCAAGTTCTAAATCCCTGAATTTATCTGACTTGCTTAGATGCTCTTATTAACTTGATTCCTACTTTTGATTTTTCTACCATGTTTGTTCTATGCTTTCCAGTTTGAAAATGATTCTCCTTGAAAATAAAAGCAGATCAAGCTAACAATGATGTGATTTCATGTTCTTTCTACCAGCCATTTATATAGCAGTGGAAATAGCTTTTCCATATTCTTCTTGCTATGCAAAGAGATTTTAAAGAGCCCTTTTCTGTGTCTCTATATTTTCACAAGTCTCAGCATGGGTCTTTGGACTTTTTGGTTGTTCTAATTCCATGACTATTCTTATATTCATCCTTGCATGTACCTGGCCTTTCATATTTGTGCATATCCTTGCTTTATTTGAGCTTCTCAGAGATACATTTCTAGATTTATCTTAATCTTACCTGTCAGTGATGGTTGTTGATGTATCTTGATGCTGGAGAAGATGATGGAACCTTTTCCCACAAGGATATCTTCTCTATTTTAGGTAGTAGGGAGCAGGTTGGAAGCAGAATTAGAACACTGGGCTTATACAAAGAAGACAAGGTTAGATATCCCTCTCTGGATATTTATCAGCTCTGTAAGGAGATACAAATCTTTTAACTACTCTGGACCTGAGTTTCTTTATCTGTAAAATGTATGTGTAAACCTCTGGTACTTAGCTTTCAATAGCTAACATTTACCTAATACTTAATTCATTTGAACCCACAACAACCCTAAGAAGTATCTGCTATCATTATCTGCATTTTACAGATGAAAGAATTGACACAGATTTACCGACTTAATAAGCTAGTAGGTGCCTGGACAGGTTTCACATTCAGGATTTCATGAGTACAAGTTGAGATTTCTATCCACTGTACCACCTACATGAGATAATGTATGTAAAGTGATTTCCTGATTTAAAATATTGTATAGATATCAGCTATTGATATTTTTGATGAATAGTTACCATTTTTCTTATGAATTTTTAGAGTAGAAATTAAGTACTTTCATAGGGAATAAATACAAAGGTACATATATACACACACACAATGATGTTGATAAAAGGTCCAGGATCTGCTTCAAGCTTTTTTATTAAGGTAAGTCGGTATGCCAAAGTTTATTCACCTATTTAGCAGAGACATCAGTTATTCCCACAATAACTACTGCTTAACAGGAGGATTGATGTAGTGCCTGCCCCTTTAAACTCTAAATCTATGTGTGATCCTATAATCCTATGATGCTTAAGTACAAAGGATTTTATAAGTATTGTTGTTTCTGGCATATCATCAGTATTTCATTGATAACACCATCAGATAAAGAACAATAACATACTTGTTCTATCCCTCTGTCTTTAACACATTAAATTAATTATATCAGTCAGGTTGAAATAAAAGGATTCTATTATTTAATACAAGGAAAACTGTCTGAGCTTGTACCTCTATGATATCCAGCAAACATGTGAAAATTGGGGGGAAGATTGTTCTGTCTCTTTGGATTATTTTAAATATCAAATTGCTTATTGCTGATGTCATAGAAATTAATCATATGGATCTTAATTTTGGTCTTAATCTGAATTGGTAGACTAAAGTCAAAGGCTTGATTGTAAATGTGAAAATAAATACTCTTTAAAACAATCTGCAGTATGGGAAAAAGATAAATGGCAATAGTTATTGATAAATAGAATGGTGAAACTGATTTATACCACCACTTCCCTCATCCTCATTTGTGCTTGATATTATTTCCTGACATAGTAAAATGGGTCTGGGACACTGGAATTTCAGACATTTCCATTCAAAACCTTCAGTGAAAGCTGTCTTTCTCATGACATTTTCTGACATGGTTTTAAATACCATGTCAAGTTTTTGCGGTCTCTGAAACTTTTGGGTCTGACAAGTTTCCATGGGAATTCAAATAGGAACTCTGTGTGTGTGTGTGTGTGTGAGAGAGAGAGAGAGACAGAGACAGAGACAGAGACAGAGACAGAGACAGAGAGACATAGAGAGAGACAGAGAGAGACAGAGAGAGACAGAGAGACAGAGAGACAGAGACAGAGACAGAGAGACAGAGATTTCTTTGTGCTGGTCTTCTAATATTTTGTGGCAGACTTACAAGTTTTGCATGAGAAAACTCATTGTGTAAATTTAGTGTTCTGGTTAATTCTTTTCAGCAAATTGGGAGTTGCCTGCATCTGTAATCAGGAGGGAAAAGAAATGTCATTTTAGTAAAATATATTCTGAATCATTATAGATGTTTGATTGCATAAGTTTAGGTGTTCAGCTCACTGAAAACTTCTTGGCTGCAAAGACGTTTTTAGATTGTAGCACAAAATGAAGGTGGTAACCAGGCAACGGGCTTCTTGGATGGTTATTAAAAATAAAAAGTGAAGCTGCCACTATGCAGACTAATTCTCTGACAGGATTGCTTGGTTCTCATTGTATCTTTGGCAAGGGCTGAGAGATGATCAGTTTGTACAACTGATGAAGCCATTATATATTATATAAATTTATATATATATATACATTTATATATATGCATATATATGTACATTGTCTAATTTAGCCATTTAAAATTTTAGTACAAGTTCATTTGTGGAAGGGTCCCTCCACACACATGTATTTATTCATGCTATTTCAAGGCAATTCCTAAAAATGGTCATTTCTGAAAGCTTGCTCACCTAGAATATCTGTGTAATGCACATGCACATGTAATTTATAGAATAATACATAATATAGTTGATATACTGTAAAAAGGAAGAGATCTATAATACATTTTATGTCCATTAAGAAGAGGGACTAATTGTGGTAGCCTCTTTGGAAGACTGAAATGCTAGAAATTCTGAAAATCAAATTTCAAGTAGTGGCTCAAATACCAATTGTCTATGTGATCACAAGAGATTGTGGGCAGAGAATTTCTCCATGTCTCTTTTTTTTTCATCTGTAAAATATGGTTAATAATAACTACAAAATCTACTTATCATAGGATTATTATATGATAATATATGCATATAATTTTGTAAATCTTACTGTAATGTCTCTGTCAGTTTTTGTTATTATCACTAACCAGATCTTAGTTTCTTCATCTGTGCAATGGGAAAAGTAATGTCTGAACTAGCTATTTTATAAGAATGTGAAGAAAGTATCTTAGAAAGTTTAAGTCAACATATAAATGTGAATTATTAATATTATGATTTATGACTGATTGTATTTGAATATTTTAGAAAGAAAGAAAAACTTCTTTTTATTCAGGGTAAAGTTAATAATAAATAATAAAGTTAATAAATAGTAATAAATAATGAACAAATAAAGTTAGATCTGTGGTATTACAATTTATTCGATATGTCATTCAAGATTATTCTTGCTCTGGGGCCAACCTTTTTTCCCATCCTTACTTCCAACACGCTATAGATAATTCTGTATCAGACTCAACATTTAAAACTTTTATGTTCCCTGAAAATATTTTAAAATCCTTTTCTTGGAGCAGCTAGGTGGTATAGTGGATAGAGCACCAGCCCTGTAGTCAGTAGGACCTGAGTTCAAATCTGGCCTCAGACACTTAAACACTTCCTAGCTGTGTGACCCTGGGCAAGTTACTTAACCCCAATTGCCTCAGCAAAAAAACAAACAAACAAACAACAACAACAACAACAACAAAAAAAAAACCACACTTTTGTTAATGCTTTTTTTCCCCTGTGTGAAATATATTCCTTCATTGTAATCTCTTCCAAGTAAAAAACTTGTCCATCCTCAAGGCCCAGTCCAAATAAATGCCATCTCTTCTAATGTCCCCATCTGATACATCCTCATTGCACAATACATATCTCTCACATACTGAATTTGGGCTGCTAAATAGATTTCTGTGCTTTTGTTATTCCTCCTCATTATGCATTTTTCAAGAATAGAGTCTATTTTTCATTTTGCTTTTACCTCTTCAATACTTAGTGCCAAATCTTTTCTAATGACCCATTTTCGTATTATCTCCTTGTTATACTCCAAACTCTCAGAAGACAGGCCCAGTACTTTAAGTCATCTTCCTTTATCATGATGGGCACTAAGCACATAATGGGGTACTTGATAAGGTTTGATGAAGAATGAATAAAGCTAAAAATGCTATAGAAACCTTGGAAAATCAAATGTAAATAGGATTAAAAATATTCATGAAATACATTTTTGTTCTTGAGTCATTTTTCAGTCATGCCTGATTCTTCATGATCACTTTTGGGGTTTTCATGGTACTAGAATGGTTTATCATATTCTTCTCCAGATTATTTTACAGAAATTAAAGCAAATAGGGTTAGGTGACTTTTTTCAGTGTCATACGGCTAATAAGTGCAATATGGCACCCCCTACTGCCTTTATATGAAGTACACAAGTAGAAGCTTAATAGATATTTATCAAATCTGTTGTTTTTCTTTATTGTCCAGTTACAGTGCTAAGTGATGAAAATATAAATAAAAGCAAGATGATTCTTGCTTACAAGGGAGAAAATTCTCAAATGAGAGCAAGAAAGCTAAAATATCATAACAACTGTGCTGTAGACATAGGTGGGCGATGGAAAGAGACCTTTTTTGAAACAAGGTCAGGGAAAAGCTTTACTACCAGCTAACAGAAACTGCAACTCAGGGGCAATCCATGGTTAGAGGAGGCTGGGAAAGCAGAGAAAGGAGAAATGAGGAGAATAGAAAAGCAGACAAAGTGGTATGGAGATAGCCAGGAAATAGTGAGGAAAGGTCTGATTCCAGGTAAGGCAAAATGAAAGCTTATCTTCAAAGATTTGGACCTGTGGTATAGAAAAATGAGCTGAATTAGTCCCTAACCTTGAATTTGCTACTTAAATAAAAATTAAATGAATCTCTAGATCTGTTTGTTCAAGCAACATTTTTCTTATACCTATACAAGTACAGTATAAAATGTGCCACAACAATAACTAATGAACCTAAAAGTCTATTTGATTTCCAAGTGATTTAGTTTCTGAAAAAAGAAAAAAAAATTAATGTACCATTAATTTGCATAGATAAGTACATGTAAATATATATATATATATATATACACATATATATATGCCTTTCTATTTTTATTTTGATATTATGTGAGGGTTGTTTTTTCCCTGATGTATAGAGGCTATAAGTTTTTGTTTGATTTTGTTTTCTCCAAAAATCTAACATCTGAATACTTGAATTCCAATTCCCTTTGGTATGGATGAATCAGTTATGCAAAATTCTGCTGCTTCATTCCTTATCAACTTAAGTTATTAAGCATTAAAATGTTACTATTTCTGCATATCCATGATAGGGAAGTGAGGCAAGATGTTTGGCATTAAAACACATTTCCCATCCCTAGCACTTAGATTGAAAATCCCATTTCTATGAAATGATTAGCCTCTATATGAAGATGTTAGATGTAATTTTCTTAAATAGTCTCTGTGGCCCATCCCATATGTAAGCTCACACAATACTATGTGTGTATGTATTCTCACAACTGTACTTTTGGTTTTATCCAGTGTATTTCTCAATTCAATATATGTGTTAGGAAACATTCAGAGCCCCTCTGAGAATCCATTCCATGCCCATTATCCAACAGTTACATTATGAATTCCTCTGAATAAGAAACGACTGTATGCGTAGGAGTTCATTGTATCATGACTAATATTTAATTTTGCCTGAATGAAGTCTACTTTGAAACTGTTAGTGACCCATTTATGTCCTTAGAAATTTCCTAACCTTTAGCTGATGCTTTTCTTTTTTTTAGTCTTTCATGTGATTAGAAATAATTTTCAGGCAATTCATATATGTATATATAAAGAAAGATTTCTGAAAGCTCTCTCTTAATTAGTTGGGAACTAGTTCACTGGTGTGTCAGGGCTCTCAAAGGACTATCCTGTGAATCTCTATCCCTGTAAGCCTTTTCACTCAGTTGTCCATGTAAAAGAAATAAACTAATTGCCCATGGCCAGCTTTTCATCTGGTATTTAAACCTAATATCAATAGAGAATTCTGTCCATTTTCTTCCCAAGTATACACTTTAAGCTTTCAGAGACATGGTATCATATGCCAAGATAATTTCTTTTAAGAAAAAGTCCATAGGTTAGCTAATAAATGTCATAATCAATGGGAGGAAGAATTTACTTGGGAGAATCTATAGGAAATTCTAAATGATTGTTTTTAATTTTATATGTTCATCTTTAAATAGCTAATTAAGCATAGAGCCTAAAGCATAGAAACTGATAGGTAGCTTTGACATTTCCTGAATAACTTATGAGCAAAGAAAGTTTAGGTGGAGAAGGGAGTAAAGAGAATAAGCAAATGAGGTGAATGGAACCAAAGATATCTAATTAAACAATATAATAAAGGATATAAAAGTGTCATAACACAATTAAAAGGTTAAATATAAGATAATAGAAATTTTGCTATTTCAAAAAATCATTCCCTGCCTCTGTTTCCCACATAGTACTTCCCACTCATTAGAAGGCTACACAAAAACCATGGGGAGTATCAGACTATTTTTCAAACGAATTTATTTCATTTCAACCAAAATAATGACCATGTCTGCAAGTTTATGTCACAATCTACTCCTAGAGTTCCCTCATTTCACTATCTAGAAAGGAATAATTATTTTATCTTCTGTTTTCCATGGGAAAAATCAATTATAATTAATTAGACATTTTGCTGCCTTTCAGCTGTTTTTTCTCCTATTTAACATATTGTAGTTATCAGCTATGTTATTCATGTTCTGTTTGCTTCATTTAGCTCTAGATCATATAGGTCTTCCAAGGTATCTTTGAATTCCTTATATTTATCATTCTTACACGACACTAATATTTTATCAAATTCATGTCATTATTTGTTCAGCTATTACACACTAATGTCTTAATTGAAGAATATCCATTGCACTGATACTTTTCTATTTTCTACAATAGGAATCCATCTCAAATTTCAGCATTACAGATTGAAGTTAGTACTATAGTCACTTCTTACCCAAGGAATTCACCTTCAAATGTCTCCAAATCTAGGAAATGTTTAGTTTCTTTCCAAAAGTACTTCAGTAAGATTAAATTGCCGGTGCTAATAGATTGTGAATTTATGTAATGTATAGGATCATCGATTTGTAATTGGGCTTGGCCAAATTTTAGTAAATATTGTCTATTTACAGATATCTGTATAGATGATTGTATTTTTTGTCCAGATGTTTGACATTGTGGAGATATCACCACTTAGTAAAGTTGCTCCATATGGCCTTTTATCTATATCTAGAAGTAGCTTAAAGATGTTTTCCAAAGGAGTCAATGAATCTTGTATGCATTTTATAGATATCTTTGTTTTGGATTGAAAAAGAAAATCAATTCAATTCAGTTAATAAAACTTCAGGATGTTAGCAGGCTAGGAGAGAATTTAGTTAAAATCTTTCATTTTGTTCATTGCTTGTTGTCCTTCATTCTCAACGAAGATCAAAATGACATCACTACGTTAGAGTCAAGTCATAATGTGTCTAATTATGACTGATCAGACCAATAGAAGCAGAATTGTTTACCAAAGTCAAATATAGAGGCCGCTAGGTGGCATAGTGGATAGAGCACCAGCCCTGAAGTCAGGAGGGCCTGACTGGATTCAGACACTTAAAACTTCCTAGCTTTTGCCTCAGCAAAAACAAAACAAATAAACAAAAAAGTCAAATACAAATTGTCCATGTGAACATTTGGGGTGAATTCTTAAATTTGTACATTTTATATTTGTACATTGTACATTTTCTTTGGAACTACTTCAGTTCTGCTTTCCTCATAGAATATAACATTTTCTCTGATGAAAGCAAACCATTCTGGGCAGTCCTGTGCCAGTATGTCCCTAGTCATGCATTCAATTCCAAAGGTTTTTTTAGAAACTTTAAAAGTGTCCTTGTATTGCTTTTTCTAACCAGCATGTGAGCACTTGCATTGTATGACTTCTCCATAAAATAGTCTTTTAGGCAAGTTGCTTTTAGCATTTGAAAAACATGTGTAGCCCATCAGAATCACACTCTCTTCAGTAAAGTGCTTGTCAGTTTAGTTTGAGAAAGGACCTCAATGTCTAATATCTTAATTCAAGTGGAAGTGATTCAGTTTCCTGGAATGAAACTGGTATACTGTCCAAGTAGATGAGTCTCAGATAGTGAAAGAATTTGCCCAACATCACTAAACTAGCTACATGGTTCAATTCAACAATTTTTTTTACACTTCTATCCTATAATTCTTTGAGACTATGAGAAATTAAGGACATGTGACATATACAAAACCAAAATACAAAATAATTGTTCATGAAAGAATAGCAAAAATAAGTGTAGAGGGAATTATGAAGTTGAGATGGATTCACATGTAAAAGAAAAACCAGGATTCATGACAGAACTAAAATTTGAGTTGATCTTTAAAAAGTGGGTAAAATAAATAATATAGGTACAAAGGGTAAGCTGGAGTAGTTCAGGTGTGTGAACCATTAAATATACTGACCTAAAGGCAGGATAAAGATAAGCATGTGAATTGTTCAATTTGGTTTTAATGCAGAGTGTATGAAAGGCAATAATGTAAGATGCTTATAATAATAGGGTGGCTCATTATCTGTAGAACATTACTTGGCAGGCACAGGTTTTTAAACTTTATGAGGCAATTGGGGTCTATTAAAAGATTTGAAGTAGAGAAGTAAGAGATTAATGAATTTAAAAGTTGATTTTGAGACTGTGAATATGTCATAACAGCTCAGGAACAACAACAACAACAAACATAGATAACAGATTTGATAATAATGGAAAAGTGTACTGGAGGTAAATAGGTGAATAAAATATAATTGTTACAGTTCAATGGGACATAATGTTGGCCTTTCTTGGGAAGATTGCAAGAAAAATAGTGAAGCAAGAATAAATTCATGAGATACAATAAGGGTAGGATTAATGAAAATTTGAAATCAATATTAGATATAAAAAATTGGAAAATATCAATTTAGGGAATTTAGGAAATGGTATTGCCATTGATAGAAATAATATGATCAAAAGGACATAGAGAAAGGAAAAGATCATGCAGTCCAAGAACTTCATTTTAGAGATGAGAAAACTGAGGCCCAGAGATATTAACTAATCAACTCAATGTTACATAGGTAATAAGTAACAAAGCAAGGAGTTGAACTCAAGTCCTATGAGTCCAAATTCATTGGGAAACTTCATTATTCTTTTCATTGCACCATTGATAATATGTTAAACATAAGATTAATGAAGGGCAGATAGGTAGAAATTCAACGAATATAGATATGGACTTGAGAAAAGACTTGGGTTAAAGATTATAGATTTGGAAACCAGCTTTTGTGTCCCAAAACTTGCTCAAACTTTATTATTCATAGACAGACCTGGAAAGGACCACCAATGCTATCTATCCTAATGTACAGATAAGGAAACCAAGATTCATTATGATTAGTGACTTATTCAAAGTTGTACAGATTATAGTTAAAAAAGGGACTATGTAAATGAATACGTTTTCTAAGAGAAGACTTATTAAGAAAAATATTTAAATACAGAAACAAAGAAAACAATAGCATTAGGGTGACCAAAAAAACCATAATGAAAACAAAACAAAACAAACAAAAAAAAACAAACAAACAAAACAAAGGAGCCACAGAGTAAGTGGTTAGAAAGGTAATAGAACCAGGGGAATATGGTACTTCAGGAATTAAACTTAAAATTAAATTGATTTCTTTTCAGAAAGAGAGGCAATTAATAGTATCCATCTATTTTTCTATCTGTCTATCCATCCATCCATCCATCCATCTGTTGAAACAAAGAGACAGAGAGAGACAAAGAGACAGACAGAGAGAGAGAGAGAGAAGAGAGAGAGAGAGAATAATGCTGATAAACTGAGAAAAGGCTAATGGAATAACTGATTTATTAATTATTGGAAAACTTTGAAGCAGTAATTTCAGGAAAATGAAGGAAATACCAGGAGAATTGCAAGGATTTCAAGAGATAGTGTATGGTAGAAATATGGGAACATTGGAGCAGGCAAAGATCCCAAAAAAGATTTTTGGAGAAAAGAAAGTAAATGGGACTATAATTGGGTAGGGGTTGAATGATCGAAGGAAAATTTTTTTTTAAATCAACATAGATAAGCAAGGAAGTGGGGAGTAAGGGAATGAAATTATTTGAAAGGCAAGGTGATAACTCCTGGAACAAGGTGTTGTGGAAGAAAAAAGGGGTTAAGATCTAATGAACAAGTAGAAAGATTCTCTTTTAGCAAGGAGTAGGGATACCTCTTACTCAGAGATGGTGTGAAAGGAAGATTTAATATGTGAAGTTTTTTCTAACTGAAACATGGTGAATCTTTTTATTTTGGTGTGAAAATTTCCTCCACAGATTAAAAGCAAAAGATCAATTAATTTCTAACTTATAAATTTTAAGAATTGGTAAAAGTACTTAGTAGTCTAAAAATTTGTTCATATAGTCAGTAGGTGTCATAGCAAGAACATTAAATGACATCTTCCTGATTTCAGCAAATTCAACAAATTCATTCTATATATTCATGATATAAATTTGTTTCCTAAGTAATGACAATGATACTGTTACATTTTATAGTATTATTGCATTAGAGCTTTGAAGTATCTATTTGAGAAAGATAGTTATAGATATTATGCCCACTCTATAGATAAGGAAACTGAGATCCAAATCATCGAGCAACATTCCCTAAGAGGCAGGGTTGGATGAGAAGACTGTTTTCTGCTATGACACATTTTCCTTGATTTTACACAGGACACTTATTCCATCAGAAATATATTAGCCATTTTTCAGGGTAACTGAGTTGAACAATAACCAGTGGAAAATCCTTTGGAACCCTGGGTTCTATAGCTGTCTCTGCTAGTTACAAATTGTATAATCTTGGGCCAAATATTTCTTTTCTCTGGGTCTTCTGTGCTTCAAAATGATTCTTTATTCACTATATTATGTTGTTTCTCAAAAATGAGTATAGTAATCTTTAGCCATAACCTTAAGCATATTAACATATACATGTATGCATAGATATATAATTCTTTAGTCTTATTAATAGGAATAAATTATTTTATAAATTGTAGGAATTCTACAGCCCAGTGATGGCTGCATAATGAGGTCTGACCATGTTTCTGAATTATTGTTCCTCATCTTCCAGAACCAAAAGCAGATAGTGGACTAAAAGTGTCTTTGCTCCTTATGCCAGCCTAGTGTAAGCCTGTGGTACCCTGTGCCATTTAGCTTGGCAGGAGAGCTCTAATCCCGTAATGCATGACTTGTTTTGAAAAAGCAGTGATCACAGCTACTCATCACTCCCTGATGCCATGGGAAGTTCCATTAGTATCTGTCAGCTCTGTATCGTGCAAGCTGAGCTCACTGCCAGGCCTCCTGACCCTCTCTTGACATTTTTGACTTTCTGTGTTCATACTACACTTTCATTGGAGTTTTATTTTTTTCTGGTGGGAAAGGTCACCTCCCAAATAGCCAGTGTGGGCTGACTTTTTGCTCCATTGGTTTGCATTGATCTACTGTTGCCTGAAGATTTCAGTGGGTTTTTAAGAATGGCACCCAAATTCTGAAAAGGAAGAGGGGAATAAGGGGTCTAAGGAAATGCATCAAAATCAGGTTTGATTTTTTTTGCATGAAAAATTCAGCTCTTAGACTTAAAAAAAGTCTTTGTTTCTCATTATTTTTGTCAGAGTTGGGAGTTTTCAGCATAAAAACTAAGCAAACTACCTAATTTTAACCAGAAATTCAAGTGTGTTCCAGGGAAGAATTGCCTTCTTATCTCCTTTGGGTAAAGGGAGAAAGATTTTCATTGTGATTTTGGGGAAAGTTAGAAATAAAGTTTACCCTAAGATATGCCTGTGTTTTGTCATCAATCAATGTTTCAGGTGCTGTACCATGTTCTGGGGATACAAAGACAAATCAATGAAAAGATCTCATCACCAAGAATTTACACTCTAGGAGTGGAGTGGCAGGAGGAGAGATATAACTGAAGGGGGAGAGGTTCATATATATAGATATATATAGTAGATAAAAGGTTATTTCTGTGTATCAAATATAAAATCTCTTATTTATCTTTTAAATACTTTCACAAGATGCCCCTTTCCTATCTTTCTATCTATGCTTCTTATACTTGACTCTCCTGTACATAGGCTTTGCTCCAGAGATATTATTCAAGAAGGAACAGTACTTTCCAACTCTGTGTCTTTTCCCTGGCTGTCCCTCAAAACCAGGATTCTCTCCCTTTTCACTTCTGCTTCTTGGCTCTCCTGGTTTCCTTTAAGATACAACAAATCCCTTCTTCCATAGGAGGACTTTCACTGTCCTTTTCTCCCTCTATTGCCATTCACTGCAGCATGAATACTAATGCACACTTGTGCCTCCCATCTGAGATTAACCTCAGTTTACACTGAATATCTGGTCTATAAGTAATTGTTTGCACATTGTCTCAGTTGGAATATGAACTCTCTGACCTGCCCAGGGTCACACAGCCAAAATGTGTCCAAGCCAGAACCTGTAGCCAGATCTGACTGGTTTTTATTCAAGTCAAGGTTCAGCTATGACAATGGGGATTATGTTGACCTGTTGATTTCTTCATATGTAGGAAGGTCAATATTATTGCTTGGTATCTTTAGTATTGGCACATAGACAATTAATAAATGCTTTCTGAATGAATGACTGATTAGTGAGAGAGCAGTAGAAGTTAATGGAGAAGGGGAATTAAGAAAGATTTCATGTAAAATGGCATTTGACTTGAACATTTAAAGAATTTGGTGATTCTAAGAGGTACAAATGAGGAGAGAATTCATCCTAGGCCTTTGCAAAAATGAGAAGAGAGTTAGAATGTGCTATATGAAGACAATAAAAGAGGTCAGAAAACATATTCCTTAAGAAGAAAGCCTGAGCTAGGAAGTAAAGATGATGAGGGCAATAGACTACATGTTTTATATTTCCTTCTTGATCAAAATACTATGATCTTTTGAGGAGTCAACATTAAGACTTTGCTAATATCCTGGGATTTGTTGATGAATTATATTATCGATAAATCTCTCTCATCCCCTTATTGTATTTAAATCCTTTGAGAACAAGTACTATATTTTATCAAAATTCAAGATTTTGCCTAGTGCTCAGTACAATGCCTTGTACTCCTTAAATGCTTAATGTTTATTCCGTGGATATAGATAAAAAGACAAATAAAAACCTTTCTCTGAACCTATCTCTAATAGGTATATTAGAGAGGCAGAGAGAGTTTATGGAATGAACAGTAGGGCTAGAATCACAAGTGACTCTGAGATCTTGAGTGATTTACTCTCTAAGTAAACCTCATTCTCTTTATATCTAAAATTAAGACAGTAATCTGCTGTACTTGATAGGGTTGTGGTGAGAAAAAAAAAACAACTATGTAAATGTGAGTTTTTAATCACTATTTTAATTTTTGTTCTGTGTGTTTTATATTATTTATATACAGAGCTTCTGGTAAGGAAAACTCTGCTAATGGAGATCTGCAAAGCATTATTCTTAGAAGAGGACTTCTCTAGGGTTACACAGCCAGGATGTGTCCAAGACAGAATTTGAAGGGAGATCTGACTGGTTTTTATTAAAGCCAAGGTTCAGCTATGACAATGGGGACTATGTTGACCCGATAATTTCTTCAGGCCAATATTATTATTGGAGGTGGTGGTGTTGGGAATGATGGTGTTATTATGACTGTGATTATGACTCTGTGTGTATGTGTGTGTGTGTCTGTATGTGTGTAGTTTGGATTGTTGTTAACAAGAAAGGCCATTGTTTTTATTAAGAAAAAATAATAAAATCAGAAAGTTTAGAAAAAATACTTTCATATATCAAAAGTATTCTATTTTGTTCCATGTTTGTGTTTGGTGTTTGTTGCACTTATAATCCAGGAATTTATAATTAAATATATTTTAGCTGTTTTAATAAAATAATAAATATTCTAATGAAAACACAAAAATAACAGAAAAGAAACTATTCAGGAGGTGGCAGGAAAACAGATCCACTTTTTCAGTGTGGAGTGGTCTATTGTTCATAGAATCACAGAATTAGAAGTGGGAGGAACCTCTTAGAGATAATCTAGTTCAACCAATTTTATGGGTTACACTGTGGAGGATGAGTCTGGCTAGGAAAGTGGACCCAGGGTTACTCAGAGTCAGAAGCAAAGCCTCAATATGAAATTAGGACAATTGGATCAAAATTGAATGATTTTTCAACTCTTTTATGGCCCCCAAACACTGCAAAATAATGTGAAATAATTAAAGAAAAGTAACTATTCATATTCCTTTTTCAAAAACTGGATTTCTGAACATGCAACATACTCTTCCTCCCCCACCCCAACCCTCCCAAGTGGATAGTGTAACATATGGGTAGGTAGTTAATAGGTAGAATTGCCACTAGAAAATCCAAAAAGATACCAAAAAAAAGTAATTATATCTTCCTGAGCACAAGAATTTTCCATATCTAATACAGGAGGCATATTTTGGGATATATCCAAAAATCAGTAAGCTAGCTTCCTTGGGATTAAAAAGCTAAGTATTAGCCTTTGAGGACTGAACTATGATTTTGTAGGACCTTCCCATTTTATCCTTTCCTTTCTTCCCCCTCATTTTAAAAATGGATTATTAATTTTTGGTTTTATTGAGAATTATTTAGGACTTTCATTTCTTATTTTATTTATATGTCATATTTAATCATTCACTTTCTTTAAATACTTGATTCAGTCCACATATAATTATGTATAATAGTTTTTGATAATTCTTTCTATTTCTTCTGAATTTGTTCTTACTTCTTTTTTAAGGTCAGGTTTGTAAAAGATTTATTACTTTTGAGAACCTAAAAAAAGTATTAGCTTTTAAAAATCATTTCTATAAACTTTTGCTACTTTGTCGATTAATTTCATTAATTCCATGTTTACTTCTTTAATCTTATTTTTGTGTCTTTAATGAATATTTCAGGGACAAATTCTTCCCACTAAGTTTGCTTTAGCTGTTTACCCTCAAAATGGATATATTGTCTCATTGTTATTCTATTTCAATTAAAAAAAATAATAGATTTCCTTTATCCACACATAAATTCTCCATAAAGATGCACCACTCATTGAAGGTCTCACTATATTGTATGTTCAGTATTCAATAATTAAAAGTGCTGTATTCAAGCTGTGCATCTGTTATCCTTTTCCTTTGCTTTGGGATAGGATAAGAACAGATCAGGTGTGAAGGATAAATTGCAGACTGGTTCAGTAGAAGAGAGGAGGCAGAATGGTGTCCTGGAGACCCTTGTCTTACCCTGAGGTCAAATAGCCAGTGTTACCAATGTGAAATTGACCTAGATAATCTCTAAAGACTGTCACATATCAAAAAATTTATAATTAGAACTATGATCAAATGCAAATGCTGAATAAAGATAAATTAACCAGAATTTATTAAATATCTGCTATGTGTCAGTGTTAAGGGTATTAAAAATGAGAAAAAAGGCCAGTCTTTCAAGGAGTTTATAATCTAATGTGGGAAACAAAGTAAGGAAGTCCCTAAGATTTTTTTTAACTTGTGATTTTCTTTTTTTAATTATATTTTATCAAAGCTTTTTATTTTCAAAACATATGCATGGATAATTTTTCAACATTAACCCTTGCAAAACTCTGTTTTAGTTTTCCTCCCTTCCCCCCCCCACTTCCTCCCCTAGATGGCAAGTAATCCAATATATGTTAAACATGATAAAAATATACCTTAAATCCAATATATGCATACATATTTATACAATTATCTTGCTGCACAAGAAAAATCAGATAATAATGAGAAAGAAAAAAATAATGAGAAAGAAAAAATTGTTGCCAGCAAACAACAAAATAAAGTGTAAAAATGTTATGTTGTGATCTGCACTCAATTCCCACAGTGCTCTTTCTGGGTGCAGATGGCTTTTTTCATCACAACATCATTGGATCTGGCCAGGATCATCTCATTGTTGAAAAGAGCCGTGCCCATCAGAATCGATCATTGTATAGTCTTGTTGTCTCCTGTATAATGATCTCTTGGTTCTGCTCGTTTCACTCAGCATCAGTTCATGCAAGTCTCTCCAGGCCTCTCTGAAATCATCCTGCTGGTCGTTTCTTATAGAACAATAATATTCCATAGCATTCATATACCATAATTTATTCAGCCACTCTCCAATTGATGGGCATCCATTCAGTTTCCATTTTCTTGCCACTACAAAAAGGGCTGCCACAAGGAAGTCACTAAGATTAAGGATTGTTGGGAAAGGCTTCTTCTAGAAGAAACTGAGACTTCAAGGAAGATAAGGAACCTATCCATCTCCAGGAGTTAAGAAATCATTTATGGTTAGTGGAGAAAATAGTTCAGGAGGCAGTAGGGAGAATTGCCAATGTCCTGGGTGTCTCCTTCCATTCAGATTGCTGGAAGGGTGGGGAATGATAGTACTAGGCTTGTCCAAAGAGTTTTATAGGTGAGGTACACCATCAGATCACTTCCTGTTTTAACTAATGATTCTTGTTAACTAAAAGACAGCACTGAAAAAAAATACAAATAAAAAAACAGAAAAAATAAACTTCACAGACTTTAACATTATCATTATCACCATCATCAGTTTAGTGCCAACAGACAACATATGGATACAAATAGTAGCTTAATTATAATGCATTGAATAATGATAAAGACAAAAAATAAATCATAAAACTAAATGAAACCTTCTCTGGATCTTTGAAGAGGTACATATGTATTGTCTGGTTTTGCTGATTATTTTTCCTCAATATTGTAAGAAATGTTAACTTTCTGCTTTGATTGTGAGGGAAGGAGTAATTGAAAGAAATTCATTTGTGGCTTTGAAGGCAGAAGACCTAATTTGAAGTCTTGCTTGTGACATATATTTGCTATGTGACCCAAGGCAAGTCTTAAAAACTCTCAGCATTTCTAGCAACTCCCTAAGTTTCATAGAAAGTGCGAGGATGAATTGGAAAAGGAGCAGGGAAAGGAAGAAGGAGGATTCCTCCCACCTAAGGTCTTTGTATCACTGAAATCTCAGATTCAGTCCCTGTCCATTTTCTTGTTCACTACCTTCTGAGCTGAATTTTTCTACAATAAGGAATGCAAGTTTTGCCAATACTTCTAAAATGTAGTGTCATTTATAAAATTTCAGTCACCCAACCCCAGTTAAAAATTATTATGTCTAATCCCAAGTGATGGAACTAACCTTGTGCTGGCCACAATCTACCTGCAGCCCCTGCATGAACTCTGTGGGTTTAAATAAGAGTGAACATTACTCTTTCTCAAGCCTTCTATGGAATCATCAATCAGCATATGGTATGAAACATAAATTGATTGCTATAGAAAAAGGGACATAAAAGATAGCATTCATAAATTATGCTTCACATATTAGAAGGTATGAGTGTTTACTATTTATTGCTGCTATAACACTACAGCAATAATGCATGTCATGATAATGATTGGATATCAGCCAAAGGCAGGTCCACAAGTTTCATCATGAAAATCACATTTTTAAACTGCAAGAACCATTCAGCATAGGAAAGTTTTTTTTTTTTTTTTAAATAGAGTTTTGCATTAGAAAGTTTGTGTTATATTGTTGCTTTCTAAGCTGAGTAATAATAATATTTTATAGATACCTTTAATTTCTGTCTTTATTATAATCACCATCACCTCTCCCCATTCTTATTTCTATACTTCCTTCATGTCTAAGAAAAATAACTAATAAAACAATGACCAAAACAGCCAGCAATGTGCATCTGATACCATTTATAACCGTATATAACCATAATCCTTCAAGTTTCCATTTGAATCAATAAATATGTTGTTTGTTTTCCCTGAACTGGTGATCATCATCATGATAATGTTAAAGCACATAAAGGATTCCATATTTTTATCTTTTTTGAATTAATTCATTTTTTCTTTATTCTAAAAAACAATTTATTTTTTGTAAGGGCACTATATGATACTGAAAATATGTATTCAAGATTTCCTAATAGAAAAGAACATTTATTTCAATTATTGCTTCTCTAACACTATATTCAATTTTGTATTTTCATTTTTCTTATCTTATATTTATCTACCTCTGAAAGGGGAATTGTGACGTCTCCTTTAATCATTGTTTTTCTATCTGTTTTTTGGGCAATTCATAATTATGTGTGCAATCATAATTGAATGTCTTGATGTTTATACCACTTAGTGCATGTCAATTTAAGTGGTCAAGGGATATGAACAGACAATTTTCAGATGATGAAA